>CAUYPK010084667.1:0-23766 GCA_963574355.1 Loris lydekkerianus
GGAAGTTGCACTAGGCCTCAGGCGCATGGCAGGGCCCAACAATTCCCTCTTGTTTTTTGTATGGCGGAAAAACATAGCCCCTGTCTTAGGTTGCCTGCTCTTGCAGTTTCAGTCTTACCCGTCATGGGGATACAAACATCAATGGTTTGGTCCCTGTCTTAGGTTTTTGTTGTAGTTGTCATTGTTTTTTAGTAGGCCCAAGCTGGGTTTGAACCTGCCAGCCCAAGTGTATGTGGCTGGTGCCCTAACCACTGAGCTATGGGCGCCAAGACTGGACTAACTTCCTTCCAACAAAATGTTAAATATAAATAGTTACAGCAGATATTCTTGTCTTTCCAATCTCAAGAGGAACAATATCCATGTTTCACTTCGAGGTATAATGTTTATAATGTTTACAATAGAGTGTTAATTTGTAAATACTTTTTATTTTAAACTGAGGAAGTAAATTTTAGTTCTGATTTTCAGTCAGTTTTTTAACCTATGAATTGATGTTGAATTTTGCCTTTTTTTGCATCTATTAAAATGTTCATATAATTTGTATTCATTTCTCTTCTAAAGCAGTGAAATACGTTGGTAGATTTTTGAAATATCAAACCACATTTTATGTGAAAGTCTCTAAGCATGCTCAACTCAGATTCAGTTGACTGATACATTGTCTAATGATTGTGCATCTAAACTCACAAATGAAAAAAACTGGCTAACAATTTTTTTTTCTTACACTTTATTATCTTTGACAGATTTTTGTAGCAAAGATTTACAAGTATAACCAAAATAACTTAAAAAACATTCTCAAGTTTCTACTCTTACTTTTTTCCCAATGATTTGTTGATTTTGCTAAAAAGGGACATTATCATATGTATTAAGTGTCTGCTTATATACAAAAATTTTTATCCCAACATTTGCTTATAAATTTCAAGGGTACAAAACTAAAAAATTTTACAGTGAACACCCTTCTACCATTAAAATACCATGGTACTTACTGTATTACATTTTTTTTTTTGAGACAGAGTCTCACTTTGTTGTCCTCAGTAGAATGCCATGGTGTCACAGCTCACAACAACCTCTAATTCTAGGGCTTAAGTGATTCTCTTGCCTCAGCCTCCCAAGTAGCTGGGAATACAGGCATCCACAGCAATGCCTGTCTGTTTTTAGAGATGTGGTCTCGCTCTGGCACAGGCTGGTCTCGAACTCAGGAGCTTAGGCAGTGCACCCACCTCAGCTTCCCAGAGTGGTAAGGTTACAGGCATGAGCCACCACCCCTGGTCTGTACTATGTATTTTTAATTATTTTGAACTATTCAGATTTCCTGGAGTCAGTTTAGGGAACTTATACATTTTATTTATATCTTAAAAAATTTTTGTAAAGGATGGCTTACAATAATCTTTCATTACCCGTTTAGTTTCTGTGACATCTGTAGCATCTATAGTAATACTTTATTTTTCACTATTATGGTTTTTTTTCATTCCTACTCTTTTCTTTTCCTTACAACCTTCCCTGTTTTCCCTCTCTACCTTTCTTTCAGTCTTTTTCTTTCTTCACATTTTACTCATTTTCTCCAGAATTTTCTCAGTTGTGATATTTGTTTAGCGTACCATTGTTTGGCACTGTTAATTCTTTTATAATGTGCATTTCTGTATTTCACGTTTTAATGTTGTCTTTATTGTCTTTCTTTAACTTTCCTTTGGATTTATTTTCCTTCTCTTTTCTAATTTCCTGAAATAAATTCTTAGCTCATTTTTTTCAACCATTGTACTCGTTCTTTTTCCTTTCACATACATCTAAGTCCATAGTGTTTTTTATGTATTGCTTACCTGCATTACACAATTTTGAGTAGTTTTATTATTTTCATTCACTTTAAATTAATTTATATTTTTTACCTTGTATTATCATTTCTTTCTAGATATATTCTTGTTATGGTTTGAATATGTTCCCTAAGTTTCATGTACTGGAGACTTAATCCTCAAATTAATGTTTGTTGTTTGTTTTTTATTTATTTTATTTTTTTAGTTTTTAGATAGAATTTAACTCTGTATCCCAGGCTTGAGTGCAATGGCATCATAATAGCTCATTGCAACCTCCAACTCTTGGTCTTAAACAATTCTTCTACCTCAGCCTCTTCAGTAGCTGGGACTATAGGCATGCACCACCATGCCCAGCTAAATTTTCTATTTTTAGTCAAGTTAGGTTTTCCTCTTTCTTAGGCTAGTTTTGAACTCCTGAGCTCAAGCTATCTTCCTACCTTGGCCTCCCAGAGAGCTACCATCATAGGCATGAGCCTCTGTGCCTAGCCCCAAATTCATATGTTGATCACATTTGGTGGTAGGGTCTAATTGATTTAATTAGGATTAGATAGAGTCATAAGGATAGAATTAGTGGCTTTATAGAAAGAGGAAGAGAGATCTGAGCTCTTCTCAGGGCTGAGGAAGCCCTCTTTCCATGTGATGCCCTTTGCCATATTGTGGCATAGTAAGAAGGTCCTGACGAGATGCTGGTTCCAGACTCTTCAACTTGCCAGTCAGCCTTCAGAACTGTGAGCTAAATAAATTTCTTTATAAATTAGCCAGCTATGGCATTCATCATAACAACAGAAAATAGACTGAGATGATTTTTCTTTTTATTTGTTTGATTTTTAAACTTTTTTATTATGAAATACTTTTAGGTTCAAGAAATTGCAAAGATAGCGAGGAGCTATTCACTCAATCTTGCTCAATTATTATGTCTAATGTTACTTTAATACCATATGAAATCCATAAAACAGACATCAATACAGTATTTACTTCTTTCCCTTTTTTATCCCATATGTAGATTTGTGTAACCACCGCTCCAAGATACAAAACTATTCCATTGTAGCAATGGGTGGCAGAAAACATGAGAGGGGCTCTGTCTACAAAGGGGTAGCACCAGGGAGATTTTTGCTACAATGGAATAGTTCTGTATGTTCCAGTGGGGGTTACACAAATCTACATATGGGATAATCAATGATCTGTTTTTCATGCATAGAATTTTGTCATTTTGAGAATGTTACATAAATGAAATCATACAATATGTAACCTTTTAAATTTTCTTACTCAGCATTATGTCCTGACATTCATCCAAGTTGTTGCATGCACCGATAGCTTGTCCCTTTTTTAATTACTGCATAGTATTCCATGATATGGATATATTACAGTTTGTTTAGCTGTTTACCTATTGAGGAATTGTATCCCTTATAATTTGGTATTGTGTTACGTATGAGACTCAGTGTGCATCTTATTTAAATGTACTTTTTGAGCAGGTCCTCTCTGACACCACAGTACTAAGGTAAGAGATGGTGCAAAAATCTTAATGCCAGGATTTCATACACTAATAGTGGAAGACATTTTTGAAATAATAAAATACAATTATAGAATTATTATAATTAATTTCTAATATTATTAAGAAGTTCAAACATAAAATAGTTTGCAGTAAGAGTTTAAGTGAAAAAGTAATTCTATCTCTGCAATGAACACAGCAATCCAGAAATTACATATGCATATGAAAAATGTCTTCTGGAAAATGCAGAAGAACTAAAATAGATAATTTGATATGGTTTTTAATAGTGTGCTACCATTTTTTTCTCTCAAAACAATTTGAGGAAAAGAAATAAAAGCATCAACTTCACCAAGAGACCCTGATGACATCCTGAGCAACAAAAGAGGAAATTGTGTAGATCCAATATAATCCAAGTTCACAAACATAGTGTTCTCTCACTGAACAGATTCAGTTGTGTCTTTCAGGTAACTGTTATTGCTGTCATTAGCCAACAAGTAAATCCCTGATAAATGAGCATGCCAGAGGGCACCCCTTCAGTCATCTTTGGTTCAGCTTTGCCATTAATCTCAGTAAAGACTCTTCTGTGATCTTGCAGACCTGCTCATGTGCTAGGACCTTGGGCTACAGGCTGTGACATTGGACTAAGACCAAAGATTTGATGGTTCCCTCACTGACTTTGACTTCATGCTGGCATATCCATTGTGAATCATTTCACCTGCTGCTACATCACAAATTCTTTTTCTCTAATAAGAGTACACACCACATATATATATGTGTATGTGTGTGTGTGTGTGTGTATAAATGATTTGAGTATACATATGTGTGTATATATATAAATGATGTATAGATGTATGTGTATATATATAACATATATATAACATTTTTGGTGTACAATGAATAAAATCTTTGGGAAATGACTGGTTACTTTTGAGCCTTTGATCTTTCGCATGAGAGATGGTGGCGCAAAAGTAGACAACATATAGACTACTTCTAACATCCTGATTCCAATATGAATGTTAAAATAAAAAAGAGCTTATTTGTGGGTTTCTAGTGTATCCTCAGAATTACCAGTTTATTATCTAGAAACAATACATTGTAGTTTTTGGATAGAAATTGAGTGGGAAGAAATGTTCATTAGCTGATTTCACACATTTCTTATCTGATAAAAAATAATTAAAAACCAAACAAACAAAAAACAAAGCATCTCTTATGGTGGGCAGACTCCAAGGAGACCTCACTGATTTTCCATGCCCAGGTGTTCACTCTTGTATAGCTCCCTTTCTGTGATAACCAGATTTATGTGTCAATTTTTCTAGGCTATAGTAGCCCGTTACTGAACATTAATCTAGGTCACTGATTTTTAGTTGTGTGAGAGGATCTGATGTATGCCTTGAAAGTTTTTAAAAATCATTAACTAAATTATTTTCAAAAGACTTTTGAAGCACAGTAAGTGTACATATCAAAATTAAAACCTCTTTAAATTGATTATATGAGTAGATATATCATTGTTATAATAAATAAATGTTTTATTATTATAATAAATAAACATGGGCCTATTTCTAAAGTGGGTGGGGTGCAGCCTTGAAAAACAAGGTTTAGTAACTCATTCATACATTATGTGATTGGAAAAGGATTTGCCAATGAACACCTATATATGTTGAAATAATTGAAGTGCACGAAGCTGTATGACTCAGCAATCCCTTGTTGTGCCTGATGTAGCAGTAAGAAGTGCAGCTTGTAAAGAATTTGTTGTACAGTTCCGTCTAGGTGTGAAATAATGAAGTAGTTGGACACAATTACCTTGCAAATCCTAGTTTTTTAAATTTTCCAAGTGTGTTCAATTAATACTTGTATTTATTTTTTAAAAGTATGAGTTGTTTCTTTACTTATTTTTATTTTGATTTGCTAATTTTTTACATAGTGTTCAATTAAAATGGACAAGTTTTGTAAAGAAGCAAAAATTAGAAGATGATGCTTAGTGCATCATCCGTACTAGTGATGCTGCTTCATCCACGACATCAGCAACTAAATTAAAAGCTATTTGTTGTCAATGTAACAAAGATTATTTATCATCTAATTTAAGATGTAGTAAGGAAAATTCACCACATCCCGCGAATAATTTGTGGTGAAACCTTAATAAATGAAACTATGATTCCTAGCACATTAAAGAGATGTTTACAATCCAGACATTCCCACCTGTCTTTAAAACTGGTGGAATATGTGTAATGACTTGCACTCAGTAATACTAAGCAAGCAAAAATATGAAACAAATATGCAGTGACATCAGATAAAGCACAAGAAATCAGTTATGCAGCTGCAGAAATTGTAACTAGGAAAATGAAATCTCTTACAGTTGCAGGATCTGTTATTTTAATGGCCTGCTGTTGGAGAAGAATACAAAAAGGAAATTTTAGAAATTATGCTTTCAGATAATACAATTTGTTAGCATGTTAAGGTTATATCTGAAAGTATAGAACTTCGTAATATCTCACCTGAAAGAAGTAAACATATTTGCAATTTAGTTGGTGAATCTGCTAGTATCAGGGGTAAACCCCAACTTTTAGCATTCATGAGATTTGCCTATAAGAAGAAATCCTAGAATTTTTTTTTTTGTTGTTGTTAACTACTTCAAACAACAAGGGCCAAAGTATTTTCAATTTGATTAAAAATTACTTTAATTTTAATCACTTGTCTTGGAATTCCTGCATTAGTATTTGTATAAAAGGAGCCCTATCTATGTCTAAGGGTGTAAAAGGATTTGTTACACTTGCACAAAAAAGAATCCAAAATTACTTCTACAGTTTTCTACACAGAGAAGTGCTAGCATCAATATCATTAGTGCCTGAATTATGAAAGGTCCTAGATAACACTATTAAAATTATTAATTATGTCAAAAGCAGACCATGGCAATCAAGATTATTTGCAGAATTATGTTCTTCAATGGTTGCTTCTCATACACAGCTCTTACTGCATACAGAGGTGACATGGTTGTCTTCAGGAAGAGTTCTATCAAGATTTTATGAATTAAAAGAAGAAATATCAACCTTTTTAAAAATGCAAGATTCTAAATTAGGCGATTTACTTTATTACAAGATTTGGTATAATAAAGTTGCATTTTTTGCAGATTTATTTCAGTGTGTAAATACTCTTAATATGAGTATGCAGGGAAATCATGAAAATGTTCTCATAGGTACAGACAAAAGCAATGCGTTCAGAGAAGAATTACTACTCAGGAAGAACAGGATTAAAAGAGAAAATACACTAGAAATGTTCAAACTAGTGAAAAGGTATAAACTAGATAAAAATCTTATTGAACAAATAAATCAACTATAGGTTTATTGTGCACAAATTTTGAAAAATATTTCCTGCACCTACACTTGAAATGATGTCCCTGGATTGGGTGCGAAATCCCTTTATTTGTGTGTACATCAGCACATTTAAATATGATAGAAGAGGAAGAGGTGACAGAAATAAAAAATGACAGAGGATTGCAATTAAATTATTCAACAACAGATATAACAGCCTTCTGGTGATTCACAAGGGTGAATTTCCAAATATTACCAAAAAATCAATAGAAATACTTCTGTCCTCAACATCATATTTGTATTAAGTGAGCTTTTTTGCAATGAATAATATGAACAAAAACAAATAAAAATCAGTTAGAATCCTTGGGGAAAGATTTAAGAGTATGCATGTCCAAAATTCAACCTTGCAAAGAGATATTCTAAAAAATAGTCAAGGTTAGCTATCTTATTAAATGTTAAATTATAGTAAAAAGAAAAAAAAAATATATATATATATACATAAGATTTTAAAGAATTTTAATTGTTATCTTTTTATTACAAATATAGTAAATTGTTTTATTTTGTTTTTTGGCCATGATGGTGCATTTTTGGGGTGTTAATAAATAGATCAAAAAAAGGGATATTCTTTTTTTTATTCTTTTTTTATCAACATAATTTAATTGTGCTATGGAAGTTTAACTGTAAGTTCAAGTGTGCTATGAGATAAAATATGTTGAAAACACTGAATTCTAGCTGTTGCTGTGAAGGTACTTTGTAGATGTGTTTGAAGTCTATAAGCTGTTGGCTTTGAGTGAAGGAGATGACTATGAACAATGTGAGTTGGTCTCATCCACTTACTTACAAATACAAAGCAGGGGTGGGGACCTTGCGACCTTAAGAACACATATGGCCTTCTAGGTCGTTACAGCCTTTTGACTGAATCCAAATTTTACATAACAAATCCTTTTTAGTTTTATTAATACGTTTTTATTTTTATTTATTTTTAAAATGAATGCATGTTAAATACCAAAGAATAAAATAAGTTTCATTGAAATAATCTTCCCAGATTGACTTACACAATTAAAACATTAGTAACCCATAGAGGCTAACTTGACAGCTGCTACACTCATGATTTCTAACTTCCCCAGCCTGACTAATACCACTACCACATGAGGCTGATTGGCAAGGGGTGATGGCGTCTAGTGTGCTGATCTATTATTAGCTTTTGACCATGACCGTGCACTGTGTTTCTGTTTGAAGTAGAATTTGTGAATAGTTGCACAGTTGAGAGTATTTTTAACTCTTTTACTTAACAGCCCATCATGTCAAAGAGGACTGAGAAAATGCTGAAGGAAGCAAACAGATTTTTTAAATTTGTGTATTTATTTTAACTTCAGGTTGATGTGAGGGTACAAACAACTAGGTTACAATGTTTTCATTTGTTAGGTAGACAGTTGTTGTTTCTTTTTTTTTTTTTTTTTTTTAACAAGGATTGGGAATTGCAATACTAAGGTATTTTGGTTTTGTGATGCTGCAGAAACAACATTAAAGAAATTTAATGCTCATCAGTATTATAGTACTCCTGAGAACCACAAATAATTTAAATTAGAGGGAGAGGCATGAAAGTTTATAGTGCAGAAATTAAAACATGATAAACAGTCTTAAAACTGATACAACCTTTTTGGAAGGAATTATGGAGAATCTTCAAAGAACTCAAATTAGACCTCCCATTTGATCCTACAATCCCATTAGTAGGCATCTATCCAGGAGAAAAAAATCCTTTTATTATAAGAACATTTGCACTAGACTGTTTATCGCAGCTCAATTTACAATCACCAACATGTGGAAACAGCCTAAATGCCTACCACCCCAGGAATGGATTAACAAGCTATGGTGTATGTATGTATGTATACCATGGAATACTATCCAGCCACTAAAAAGGATGGTGACTTTAAATCTTTGTTTTAACCTGGGTGGAGGTGGAACACATTATTCTTAGTAAAGCATCACAAGAATGGAGAAGCAAGAATTCAATGAACTCGATTCTAATATGAAGGCTGTAGATGAGCTAATATAAGGGATTGGGTGGGGGAATGAGGGAGTGGGAAGAGGGGAGGAGGAGAGCTCACAGAATTTGGCCACCTTTTGACGGTGGGACACAAATGCAATCAGCATAACCTAATTCTTTGTACCTTCAATGAATCCCAAACAATAATACAAAAATAAGTCAGAAGGAAAGGAAAAAACATGAAATGTTTTCAAGTAGCAATAAGCCCTTGAAATAATGTATGGAAGCAACTTATTAAGTAGCTTCTATACTCAGGAAAAAAGGAAGCCATTCAGTGATGTAGGAATTGTGAAAGAATTCATTGTTGAAATTGTAGAATGCTTGGACCCTGATAACATTTCAAAGTACAAATAACTGCATCTTTCAAGGAGACTAATAATTAATTGGCAGCATGTAGTAGCCTTCAACTTAACAAAACAACTTAATGCAATCCTTCAAAAGGAAAATATTCAATCACTTTTGGTACATCAACTGATATTATTGACTTGGTACAGGTTTTGTACTTTATTCTAGTCATAACAAAAGATGATCTTTGCTATGAAGAGTTACTTGTTTGGGGTTCTCTTGCAAATAGAACATGAGGAATAGATATCTTCAACAATTTTCAAGGTAAATGTTTGAAGTTGGACTGAATTTAGTGAGTTTGGTGAGTGTATAGATAGATGGTGAACCTTCCATGACAGGAAAATATAAAGGGTTTATTGTATAGATAAAAGAATGTATTAACAGATCCAGATGCTCTCATTTCTTTTCATTGTATCTTGCATCGCCAAAATCTATTTTAAGTGACACTTTTCAACACAAGTATTGTTAACTATATTTATATAAATGTAACATGGCATCCTGAGGTTCCTGCTATGCTAAAGTTCAATGATGACGTATTCAGTGTGGGACTGCTATATCATTCAAAAGTTTCTGAGCTATTGCAGGGACAGCTACTAGGCAAAATTTTACCTCCATATGAACAGATAGGTAAATTTGATTAAGAACAGAATCAGAAATGTAAAAAAATAATTTTTTTTGAGATAGAGTCTCACTCTGTTTTCCAGGCTAGAGTGTCACAGCATCAACCTAGCTCACAGCAACCTTAAACTTCTGGACTCAAATGATCCTCCTGTGCTTAGCCTCCCAAGTACCTGGGTCTACAGGTCCCAGCCACAATTACAGGCAAGTTTTTCAACTTTTTAGTAGAGACAGGGTCTCTCTCTTTCTCAGGCTGGTCTTCAACACCTGAGCAAAAGCAATCCACTAGCCTTGGCCTCCCCAAGTGTTAGTATCACAGGCATGCACCACCATGCCCAGCCAGCAATATGAGTTATTGGAAGAAGATTTCTATAAGAATACAGCATTTCTGTGTGATATAATGTCAAATCAAACTGACTTAAATATTTTTTGCAAGATAAAACTAAGTCTATATGTGGCCCAAAACCCAAGTATTAAAAAAAAAAAAAGCTATCTTTATTCAAAGAATTTCTTCTTTAAAAGGAAATTGTGGATGACGATTTTCCCCAGTTATTAAAGGTCCTTAATGAACAGGATTATATATGTGAATCGTTTGAAGAATATGCAGCTGTTATGTGTAGACCTGTTAATCAGAGAATACAATGAAAATTTCACTGACTTTGGGTAACATGACATCACATTCAAATTAGCATTTTGGCCTCACTTAGTTGAAATCACCGAGACATCTAAAGAACTACAGATGGAATTAATTGAGCTCTCAGTGGATGACATTTTGAAGTCACTGTTTGATACTAAGAAAGGTCCAACTGAAATATGAAAAAATTCAATAGAATACTTACATCTTCAGCAATATGCCTGAAAAATGCTTTCTTGCTTTTCCACCACCAATTTCTGGGAATCTACATTTTTCTGCCTAACCCAAATCAAGATGCCCTTAAGGTCACAGATTACTGATACTCACCCAGAGAATCAATTGAAACTGGGGACCTCTGTCCTGCAAGAAAATATTCCAATGCTTTCCAATAAAAAGCAGACACCACAAAGCAATTAAAATGTTATTCACATTTAAAATTAACAAATAGATTAATTTTTTTGAAATTACCTAGTATGTAGCAGTTAGATTTTTACAAAACAATATTCATTTTTAAGTATAACTAATGGAAGTGTCTTGAATGCATCTTTATTTGGTTATAGCTAAATTAATGCAAGATTCCAACATGAAAGATTCCCCACCCTTAATGTAAAGAACAACAACAAATAGTTCTGTCTGAGTTTCCAGATTTCCAAGTTATCCTTTTAGTCTCAGACTTTCTGATCCACACAATTATATCAGCCAATTCCTTAAAATAAATCTCATATATATTGTATTGATTCTATTTTTCTAGAGAAGCCTGGCTGATAAATTCCTCTTTAGAGGGAGTGAGAACTGTACTTGATTCTGATGGAGGACATGAGAAAGGTCATGGGGTGTCGGTCCTGTGACTACACTGTATTATGTAAGACTCTATCATAGAAGACCAGAACTAAAGTCTTTTCCTGTGGTGATATTGGAGAAGTCCATATAACCAGCAATGGCCACTAGCTTGCAGCCATCAGAGACAGGACCCTTAATCACACAATCATACCTTCTACTTAATAATATCTAAATGTTCTGAGAAGTGCATTCTTTCCCCATTTGAGCCTCTAGATCAGCAAGCAGCCTGGCTCTCACCCTGAGTGCAACCTTGTGAAACTCTGAGAGGATGACCAAGCTCAGCTGTGCCTGAACTCTAAGCCCACAGAAACTATGAGAGAATAAGCATCATATTGTATGTTACTGAATTTGTGGCAATTTGCTATGTAGCAACAACAAAAAATGAATGCATATTCTAACACAGAACAGAGGTGTTTATGAATAGAATCTACTAGTGATAATAAATTTTGGTACTGCTTTTTAACAGGAAAAAACCCTTTCCTGTGATACATATTGATATTAACATAGCTCTTTAACTTAACTGTTAAATGCTATAAAATTATGTATGTATGTTTGTGTTAAAAAGAGGATGATAGAAAGAGATACAGAGAAAGGAAAATATAACAAGGAAGATGCTGACAGAGGGAGGAATAATTACCAACTGTGAAATTAGTTATGTTAGACTATACACTTTATATGCTATAAATAAGACCAAAAAAAAAATGGTATTCAATTGTCATTAATTCTGAAAAATACACTGCTAATGCTGGTGGATTGCCTGAGCTCAGAAGTTTGAGACCAGCCTGAGCAAGAGTAAGACCTCCATCTGTACTAAAAATAGAAAAACTACTTGGGCTTGAGGATCCCTTTAGCCCAAGAGTTTAAGGTTGCTGTGAGCTACGAAGCCACAGCACTCTACCCAGAGCGACTGAGTGAGACTCTGTCAAAAAAAAAAAAAAAAAGAAAAGAAAAAGAAAAAGAAAAAGTAAAGAAAAAAAGAAATGCAGGCAAATACCTGAGCTTTTGGAGGAAAAACAATATGCATTTAAACATATATCAGGTGGAGTTTTTTATTTAAAGTCATATATATATATGTAAATAAAATAATCCTGTGTCAGATAACCTTATTAGAGAATCCTATTTTAAAAAGTCATGAAAGAGAAAATGCACTTGGCTAGGAAATTCAAAAAATTTACAGAATTGAAAACTTCCCCAAAGGTCATACCAAACCAATGAACAATCTTTTTAAAACATCTGAACAATAATTCAATGAACAATAATGAACAATAATATAGGAAATAACAACACAGAAGGAGGGAGAACCTCTGTAAGTTGACCACCCAAACTGGTCAACATAGGAACTAGGCCTGCTGTACTGAGACGTACATGGGGTATGTTCAGTCTATGAAAATAGGTCACCTTAAGGAGCTGGTCAATGTAGGGAGGTGGTCAACCATGTAGGTACTATTGTATATTTCAGAATATAATTTATAGTAAGTATATGTACATATGATGTACTGTGATGGCTAATTTTTATGTGTTAACTCTGTGGACAGACCCCAATTACAATTGTGTAACTTAATTCCTGAAAATCTCTCTGCATGTCTCTCTTGTCTCTCTCTCTAAATATGTTTATATATAATTATATCATTTTATATATATGTATGTATATAAACAGTTCTACTTCTTTGTAGAACTTTGGATGATATAATGAATGTATAAAACTATATTTTATTTACATAAATGGCATCACAATATACATATAACAAATGAACGGTGTTCCATGCCCTATTTACTTAGAATATGGCTTGGAGATCTTTTCATGTACATAGTGTATAAATACACTTTATTCTTTTACATACATTTGGTGTCTGCTGCATATACAAACCATAATTATCCATGAGCATAAGTTAAAATTATTTATTTCTACAGTATATCTATAAACTATTAAATAACTATTGCCAGAACAAAGCTCATGGCAAAACATCTCATAATTCAGGGGGTTGCATCGAGCATTTTTCCTGTGCTCACAGATCTGGTGGCTGTATTTCAGGCTACGGGTTTCTGGGCTTGGTTCCAGATCACAGGCTGAGTTTAGGTAGGCTCCGTGTATGTCTCTTCTGGGATCCTTATAGAAGAGCTCACAGTTCCACTGGGTCACAGTGTTTTCCTGGAGGAACACAGGCTTGAAAGACACAAAGTCAAATCTTAGAAGCACACTGAAAGCTTCTATCTGCACATCTATTCCACTGGTTAACATAAATCAGGTATCTATGGACAATATCAATAGAGGAGAAATATAGGTTCTTCTCATGATAGTAGGCAAGTTGAGTAGCCCTTATCCAAAATGCTATAACCAGAGTGTTTCATATTTCAGATCTTTTGCTGATTTTGGAATATTTGCATATACATGATGAGATATCCTGGAGAAGGGATCCAAGTGTAAACCAAAAAATCATTTGCGTTTTTTGTCCATATAGCCTGAAGGTAATTCTATACAATAATTTTTAAAGTTTTATA
Source organism: Loris lydekkerianus (assembly GCA_963574355.1). Classification (NCBI taxonomy): domain Eukaryota; kingdom Metazoa; phylum Chordata; class Mammalia; order Primates; family Lorisidae; genus Loris; species Loris lydekkerianus. Next base: position 13,580 of record CAUYPK010084667.1, read on the forward strand.
CCTAAAACCAAATTTATGTACATTGAACCAACAGAAAGCCATGTTGTCACTGTGTTAGCCCCCCGTGTATGTGGACAATCTATAGTGGTTCCTGACTCTGAATTTTTATGTTACCAATAAACCAATAATCATTTTCTTACACTTACTCACATATAAGTACTTAACAGTAAAAAATATGGTATTAATGCAGTGAAACAATAATGTGTTCATAGTAGCCGAGCAGCATTGCAGATTGCCACTTATCATCTGTTAAGAACAATGGGAAGCTATTAGTCTTCACATAACAATGCTGTGTGGTGATTAAATGGTTACTCTGCACTGCACTTTATTTTTTTAGGTGAGAAGAAATATCAGAAGCAATTGAGGATCAGGAAGAGGGTCTTTTAGGGATGAGAAAGAATTCTGCTGGATGGCTTTTTAAAATGTTTCCTTCAGAGTAATCTGTCTCATTAATAGTAGTTTTTTGTCTTAGAAGTCTCTTTTTACTCGGCATGGTGGATCGCCTGTAATCAGAACATTCTGGGAGGCCAAGGCAGGTGGATCACTTGTTTTTAGGAGTTCCAGATCAGCCTGAGTAAGAACCCCGAGTCTACTTTAAAAAAAGCAACAACAACAACAAAACAAAAAAAAATAAACAAACAAAAAACCTAGCTGGGAGTTGTTTGTGGCGGGCACCTATAGTCCTGGCTACTTGGAAGGCTGAGTCAAGAGGATCACTTGAGCCCAAGAATTTGAGCTAAGATGCCACAGCACTCTAGCCTGGGCAACAGAGTTAAGACTCTGTCAAAAAAAAATCCATGAAACAATGGACTCTCTTTTTGATTTTACAAACTGATGTGATTTCTTGTTCTATTATGAATGCATGGTGCCTAGTCCTTCAATGAGATCACAGTTTCACCATATTTTTTATAGACTTTTTTTCTTTTTTTTTTTTCCTGTAAACAATCTTTTTCTTCCCTGGAAAGAATAGCTGGTACTTAAAAAAAAAAAAAAGGGCAGCATAAATGTAGAAGTTTATGAACCCCTCACTCTCTGACAAAACTTAAGAAAGTTCTCCATATTCATAGAGTAACATCGTTGCAGGCCTCTTCTAGAAAGATTAAGTCCAGGCTCTGGGGGCCCTGTCCCCAACAACAACTTCATGTCTAAGTGAAACACAGAAGCAACAGAATAGTTTACGTTTAGGGAAGATTCAGGCTTAGACAATGGGCATGATAGTTGAGATCAGAGGCCTCACTAAATATTCTATCATGCTTAAATCCCCTTGGATCTTTGTATAACCAAGAATGTGAGAGTACTAATAAAGACTGAGATTAAATTCTCTGTCAGATCAGCAAGATGTAAAATCAAACACAAATGCTGTTTGATTTTTGAAAAATAACATGTATGTGTCAATTGAATTTAGGCATAAAATTTGCAATCGCTTCATAAGGAAACATTATTGCATATTATAGGAACTCAAAGGAATTTATCCAAACCCTGCTGTGCCCCTGCTATAGCTTCACCAGGTGGTCAACATGAGATTACCTTAGCTATCACCAAGAACCTAGCCTGAAAATTACATAGATCCAGGAATTTGATTTAATCATTGCTCAGAACTGGTGGTAGCAACTCTTAAATTTCCAATGAAAAATGTAACTGTCATATAAATTCACGGTAATGTTTGACATGATAAGTGACTTCTCTCTTTATGAAGTAGCTCTAAAGCTAAGCAGATCCTTAAGTGGAATCTATTTTGTGACCCTTGAACATCAGCAAGAAGAGTACTATAGGAGTCTAATGTTGAATGCCATCTGTATTGTTAGCCATAATATATTATACATTGTAACAGGTTTACCTTCATGTACCCGGATGTCCTCTTCCTCTGCTGAGGTATTCTCTACCCTGGGAAGCTCCCAGTGGGACCCCGACTTTAGGCTCCTTTCTATTAAGGTCCACTTTAACTCATATTCTTTTGAACATTCTCATTGATTCATATTAGTCAATTACTGAGCAATCATTTTACAACCAAGACTGGTAACTTTGCAGCCATTCTGTCTCTTTAAGATGACCTTGCATATGTTTGCTTCAAAATATTAGATTCATAGCTTAAATTTTAGGAGACGAATTTAATTCCTCTATTTCTAGGGCAGTGATTTTCAACTGGTGCACCATGAGAAGATCTTAGGTGTGCTAAGAAAAATTATTTTGGAAGAAATTGAAAAGCACAATAAGTATATTCTTTTTTTTTTTATTAACATAATGTAAGTGTGCCACGGAAGTTTAACTGCAGGTTCAAGGGTGTCACGAGAAAAAAAAGATTGAAGAACACTGATCTAGGGGCTTCAAGGATGCCTCACTGTTGTTAGTAAGTTAACAGGTACACGTGTCAGCTCCAAATGACTCCATAAAATCCTTTTTATTTACTTCTGTGTAGTCTTATTTCACCAAATATGTAATATGAGTATGGTCAAAAGTCATAAATTTAAAAGTTCAAAACATGTAATTAAATATCATTAAGCAATGTACCTGTGTTTGAATATTAAACAGAGTGACACAATTTCTGATGAGGCTAGTGGGTTTTTCAGCTTCTAATTTTCAAATTTTAATCTTAATTATATTTAATTAATTTAATATACTGTTGAAAGTTTAGGTATGGTCTGTTTAAAGTTCCATAATGGCCGACATAGAGTAATTCAGCCGCAGTGATGCTCTCCAGGTTTTGTTCTTCAATTTTGCTCTCCCTAGAGCAAAATAGAAGCCAGATGTTCTTCTGGGAAGAGTCAAGAGTTTTCCTCTTTCCATGACCTAGTTTGAATTATGTCCTAAGAAATTTCTAGTGCAGAGGAGGCTCTTTACATTATAAACATTTGCTTCAGCTTGCTAAAGTTATAGTTTTATTCACCAAGATCTTTACTTGTAATTTGTTGAGACCCAATATAAGGTTTTGTGATTATTGTTTATATCATCTCTTTCTCCAAATGTTATTGTGAAGTTGAAAGCCATTTTAAGAAAAGGTCTTTTTCTGTCACCTAAACAGTACAGTGACATGATTATAGTTCATGGCAACTTCGAACTTCTAGACTCAAGCTATCCTTCTGACTCAGGTTCCTGAGTAGCTAGGGACTACACATGTGGTCTTGTTATGTTGCTAGGCACATATCTCATTGGTCTTGAACTCCTGGGCTCAAACTAAGTGTTGGTGTTACAGATATAAGCTACTGTGCCTATCCAGAAGAAAATCATTTTTAAAAAATTATTTTAAACTTAGAGAAGAGTGTTATAGATGGCATAAAAAATAAGCAAAAATAATCTTGGATAATAAGGAAGAGGCTAGTTCAAGGATGGAAGATAACATGATGACGTTTAAGTTTTGGGAAGTAAAATAAAAGTTAAAAAAAAATAGAAGAAGTTTCAAATTTATAGATGAATATCTGCCAAGATATTTATTACAACTTGAAACTAGAACTATCATATCATGGACAAATTCTACATGTAGTATACTGACCATCTTTCTTACCAAGAGATCTTATTTCTGTATTTTAATTTGAAAGCCGAAAGTACCTCAATGTGTGAAATCTACTTCCTTGAGTGATCTGAAATCCAGTTATTATAAAAAGGCAATACATTGAAAAATGCAATATGTGGTATAAATGCTACAGTCCCTCAACCCTAGGTATGAAATTGGGCCCTTGAATTCTCTTTCTGTGGCTTCATGATGGTGGCAAAATGAAGCAGATCAAGTCTGTTTGCCTGAAAACCCCAAAACTGGCTACCTCAGACTCCCAGTTGTGTACCATTTCTTGATCATGTGAATGGAACTTAATGAATTCAAAGTAGAGAAGAAAATTCAAAAGTCTAAGCCCCCAAGGGTAAGGTTAGAGCTAAATTGTTTTCTCTAAGTGATTTGAAGAGGTGCTTTTATATAAGGTATGGAAATTACTCAAAAAAAAAAAAAAAAAAGTCAAAATCACAAATAGAAAGGCAATTATGTGCATCAAATTTGAAAGACAAATTATAGATTTAAATACAAGGAAAACATGGTGATAGAGTTTGTGGACAGGACATTAGGTAATAGGAGACTTGTAGAGTGTGGTTCCTTTTGATGGTTTTAAAATCTGTTAGCAAACTGAAAGTTTAACTGGTTCCCAACTATGGTGTGAAGGTGGAAAGTAAAAGATTTGTATTATAAAAACCCTAAAGAAACAATAACAAGCTATTTATTTTGTTTCCTCCTTTTTAAGGCCTATCTCAAACCTAAATAAGTAAAAAGTATGAAGTCTATTTCCAAGAGATCATCTATGTCACGTAGTGTGGAGAATGTAAGAATTATTCATTAAATGATTATTGAGTAAATTTTTACTCAACTGTGAATGAGTCCTTGCAAAATTCTATAGTAATTTATAAAACTAGAGGGAATATAGGGTGATGAAGGAAATCTGAAGATCTCTACTCCAGTGAATATATGTTACAACCATGATGGAATCGCAGACATTTGGAAACAGATAACCAGCATATACTTTAAACTGGAAAATCTTGAATTTACCTATTTATCTAAGAGATAAATAAATCACTTTACCTTGATTTCACCACACCAATATCATGCTGTCAAAGGTAACACTTCTTGAATATAAGGATTCTGGATCAATTTAAGGTTTGTTCTCTTGGGTAGTTATTTATAATCTCCATCTACATAAAGAATTAATAAACTGATACTCAAAACATATATTTAATTCTGATACTCCTTCCACTATACCATGATACTCTCATAATCTCAAGGAAAAGAAAGGAGAAAGGATAAAGAAAACAATTATCATAAGTAACAGATTCTCTATAACATTCTCAGAGCAGTCTTTACAACAGATGTCTTTCACATACCCATGAAAGCCCAGAAATGTGCTTTCAAAAGTATAACTTAAAGCAAGAAAAATGCACACCTGCCTATTTGTGCCAAAAAAATAGCAGATTAGCAGGTAAAAACTCAGCTTTGTCCCATCTCTACAATAGGCTAGAACAAGAGTGACATGTGTTTTCTTATGTCCACTAGTTTCAACACCCATAGTCTTTGTTCCTTTGGTGTCCACATAAGAATGAAATTCCAAAATGTGCTGCTGGAAGTGAAGTGTGGGGGCAAGTTTTGTTTGTGTCTTTGTTCTCGAACCTCCTCTCTTCATAAAGTTAAAGCACCACTTAGATGTCCCTCAGAAATCATCAGTGTTTTCTTCTCATGGAATTCTTTTACCCTCTTCTTGTATCATCTTGGTTGACACAGAGATCCCAGTTTGATGCTGCTTCAGAATTCAGGTCTTCACCTCCTTCTTCACCTCCAGCTATGTAGCAGGCTTCCTTTGCATTCCTTTCTTCTGTCTTGGCATCTGAAGATGCTTTCCTTCCTGTTGCCTCCCCAATCTGATGACATTCTGCAGGAGAAGACCCAACGGATCTCTCTTGGCAGCTATTCTGCCATGCTCTTTAGCTCATTGAATAACTTGTTAGCTTAACCCCAGGGACATGCTGACCCACACCAATTTAACCAATTCCTGAATTTCCCAGCAATATTCACATTATTTTACTTACTTGTCATTAGTTACCATTACCTAACAATATCTCTTTTCAACTATACATGTACTCAGTGTCAGTAACTAATAAGAAAGTGAACCAGTTTACTGGGCTCTTAGGATTAAGCCACTATCAATGAAACCTAATTTCAGGTTTCTAGAAATATAGGAAAACATAGTCAGTTTGGTTTTCTGCATTCTTGGGATATAGGATAAGATGGTAGTACCAGATTTCTAGGTTCTTGGGTCTGTAGAGTTAATGTTGTCAGTAGGTGAAAATCATTTTGACATATTCTACGGGATTTTCCAAAAGTGTTTGTAAAAATATTGGCTAGATTTCCAACTCCTGCCTAAATTGTATAAAGAGAAATGCATTCCTATTCATTCATTGAAAGTGCCTTTGTTACAAGTTCATCGTAAGTTCAACAAAACCTGTTCCCAGATACTATTTTGCATTCAGATATTGTTATTACTTTCCAGAGCTACACTTTTAATAGTAAGCATAAATAAAATAATTAAAAACTTTTACATAGATACTACCCATGTATGATATGCATCCTTATTTTCTTTCAAAAATTTGGGCAAGAATATGTGCATAATACAAGGCAAAAGATGGTAAGTATCATTGCCTGGAGGAGGGGAGTACAATAATCAACACTGCTTTTTTGTTTATATTTCAGCAATGTAAGTATACAGTTGTATACACTCCACCTCATTCCAAAAACTGATTTGAGGTAACCTATAACATTAACTCAACCCAACAATATATAGGTAGCCTGAATAAACTGTAATAAAGTAAATGAGAGATTAGTAAAAATAGTATAAATTTGAGTATGTTTTCTATGTGAAATACATAGCAAAAATATATTATCCTAAGAAAGGATTTAATCTAAACATTCAAGGATGGATTATTGTTAGACCATCAGATAATGTATTACTACAGTACAGGAAAAATATATAAACACAGCACATTGATAAATGTCATAAATGCACTATATATGGTTTAACACTTTTTAAGATTAAAAATTTAAAAAACAACAGGCATAAAAGAAATTTCCTTGATACATTAAAGCCGTCATACTTAAAGGCATCATATACAATGGAGAAAATTGAGGACGGTGCATTCTTTGCCAATTGCACTTTTGGCTTACTTGCTTTCCTGGCTTGTCAGAAATTCCACATCTGGAACATTTTCTCTATTTTGGTCTAGTTTGTTTGTTGTTTCTACCATAGAATTTTACTCCCTGACCATCATCATATATATATAATCTATATAAGACCCATATATACATATAATATATATGTAATATGGAAAATTTAGGAAAGAGGAAGACATAAATGAAAAAAAAAATAGCAGAATTTGGGGCACTTGAAATAACAAAACAACAGTGATGGTTCTTAACATAGTTTCCAATAACTCTGTTGTGATAACTAAATCAATAGGTCTCAGCCAGTGTTGTGAATCATGGTTAATATTGGATAATTTTTTTGGAATTTTTGAAAAAATTTGTTTTCATTTTGTTTCATTATTTATCTGTGTGTGTGCATTTGAATGCTGTCTTTTATTTTTTATTTTTTCACTAGGTATTTATACCTCATCCTATAATTACTGAATTAGAATCTCAGAAATGAGAATTATTTAGGATTCTAAGTGGTTAAAATTGTTGAGTCTCTAATATTCTCTTAAAATACAGATCACAACAGAAATAGGTGTTAAAATACATTAAGTCAGTCTTAGGTACAGTTTAACCTAAATATGTTTTTTAACTCTCAATTTTTTAAATAAAAGTCATATCAAAAGAATTGTAACAAAGTAGGTGATTATGAATATTGGTTGAGAATGGGCCTGGGAATGAGAGACAAAGGGGAAAAATTATATAAAATAATAGAGAAATCTCTACTGTATTAATATTTGTAGTAAAGACTGGCTCATTCACCAAAACCATTTCCTTTTGTTGGGCACAAAGGAAGATTAAAAACCCCTTGTTAGTAGGTTAGAGTCATGTGAGTGAGTTTAGACAACAGATGTGGTAAAAGTGAACTGCGTTTTAGTCCTAATCATTACACCTTACATATTATCATACTGGTCTTCTCTTTTTCTTTTTCTGTGAATTAAGCCATAACACAAGATTAAAAGATAGCAGGGATCTGAGTCATCAGTCAGAGAAAAGCTACTAAGCAGATAGAGCCTGTCTGGCTCATACTGAACTGTGACATGGATGAAAATTAATCATTTAGGCTGTTAAGCTAACGAGATGTTTTGCTGTTGGACTGGCTAGTGCTAATCACTCTAACAGAATGAACATAGTGTGCCAAGAAATAACCCAGGTGATTAAATGAAAATGAAATTTCAGTTTCTGTGAGGAAAAAAGTATTTATTAGAACTAAGAAGATGAGAAAAATCCTTTATATATTCATGTCTTTTACTAAGACATCCTGGAAACAAACATTTGTAGAAACTACTGTAAAGGCAAAAAGCAGAGAGGAAAATTCTATTAAAAAAGACATATGGGTCCAAATGCTGGCCATCCTGCAGAAACTGGTACCAGATATTCCTTCATGTTACAAACAAATTAAAAATTGGATGACATAAATAACACAATTGTTTCCAGTAATTGGAAAAAAGGTGGCAAAATATTGTGATAATGGAGGCAAGAGAACAAAGAGGTTGGAGGTATCTTCACCAGGTGTTCTACCTAAAAGTGCTTTCTGGATCATGACACTGGGAAGAGAAACCCAGGGAGAATAGACTTGTGTCTCTACATTGGGAGAACAGAAATTGTTGTTGGGTCTGCTATACCCCACTGCTATGTATGGCAGGACAGTGTTGCAGAGAATGGAGTCAAGCAGAAATTGAGCACCAGTGATCTACATCGGGATACCTTGGACTCTTTGACTACATATTAAACTGTGCTCACATAGGATTAAATTCAATCAAACTAGGCATAAAAACAAACAAAACAAACCTCTGAGAAGATTTAAGCTAAATGCATTCAAAGATCACACAGATTTAGTAATCAATGGAGTCTCAACTACTCAAAATGAATGAATCTTGTGAAATGTCTGAGGTGCTCTGGAGAGGTGCAGAAAGGTTTTAGAAGCAGGGATAAACCAATCTAGAGCAAAAGCTACTCTATCCTTTCCCTAACAAAGTTTCAAAATTGTGTCAAATGTACTATAGTAGTTATAGTTAAAATGTACTTTATCCCCAAATACTACAGATTCAATCAATCTCAATCAAATTCTCAGAAGAAATGTTGTAGAAAGTGGAAAATACATTGTAAATATGTGTAGAAACACAAAAAGGACTGTGAAAAGGAAGAGCAAATTTGGAAGGTTTGCATCACCTGATTTCCAAATGTGTTCTAGAGGTCAATCATCATGATAGTGGAGCATTGTCTTAAAGATAGACATAGAAGTGAATGGAACAGAAGAGAGTGTTCAGAAATAGAAGCACACACAAGTAGTCAATCAACATTTGACACAGCTAACAAGGCAATTCAATGAGGTACAAAGATAATCTTCTCAACAATTGTGCTGGAAATATGAGATATACATATACAGATAATAAATACAGCCTCCCCCCTTATCTCACATCATACACAAAAACGATCATAGATCTAAATGTAAAGGCTAAAACTATAATACTTTTAGAAGAGAACAGAAAGATCTTATATCTTATTGATTTTCTGTTGGGGAGAGATTTCTTAGCTTAGATGAAAAAAGGAAAAAAAATGACAAATTGAATTTTTTTAAATCAAAAACTTTGTCCTGAAAAATGCACTAATAAAAAATAACAGGCAACCCATAGTCTGGGAGAAAACATTTGCAAATCACATTCCAAAAAGGACTTATATCAATAACTTATGAAAAATCCTTCTGTTACAGTATTAAGAAGGTGAATAAGCACACTTAAAGTGGTCAAAGTATTTGAAAGACACGTCACCAAAAATATTTATGGATGCTAAATAAGTATATAAGATCCATTCAGTAGCATTAGTCATTAGTGAAATGCTAATTTAACCACAAACTAAAAATATTACAGAATAGCTAGGATAGCTAAGATTAATAAGACCAACGATACCAACTACCAATGAGAATATGGATCTATAAAAACTTTTAAACATTGTTGGTGGGGATACAAAATGGATCTGCAAATTAGGAAAATATTTTGAGAGTGTAAGTTATATATAAACCTACTAATTCCATGACATATGATGAAACAACTCCAAGAAATACAAAAAACATATGTCTACCCAATGTTTTCTACCTGTATTTACAAAGAACTTTATTTGTAATAGCCAGGACAGGATATAACCCAAATGTTCATCAATTTTTTCATGGATAAACAAATTTTGGCATATCCACACAACAAATAATAATCCACTATTTCTTCAGTAAAAGAGGAGTAAGAAAATAACAATTGAACTATTTATATACATAATATTACAAATGAACTTCAATTATTAAGCTAAGTAAAGAAATCCAGGTACAAAAGACTATGTATTAAGTTTTGTCCGTTTTAATGTCATGTGTTTTTGTAGCTCCATATCTCAATAAATATTTATTCTACTGTGTTGTGGTATATACTGATCGATGGAGAATTTTGTACTCTATACATTGATGCTGTTCATTTTTTTCTACTTTTAA
>CAUYPK010084670.1:0-26353 GCA_963574355.1 Loris lydekkerianus
CCACGGTGACTGGGAAAATGCCAGGAAGGCTATGTTGAATATTGGGATGAAAATGTGTCAAATGGTTTATGAAGCTAGTATATGATGCCCCATGATCATATCAATGTACACAGCTATGATTTAATAAAAAAAAAAAAAAAACAATGAAAAAAAAAAAAAAAAAGGATGTGTCTAATCTCTAGACCTTTGGCTACTGATTGTTAACCTCAGAGATAATATTTATCTTCAAGGTCAAATTGTTCAACCTTGCTGTCTATTTTTTCCTCTAGGAGAATATGTTGTTATGACCACTCATTTTCACTTGAAGAGAAAGATTGGCTACTTTGTTATTCAAACATATCTCCCATGTATAATGACAGTTATTCTCTCTCAAGTCTCCTTCTGGCTCAACAGAGAGTCGGTACCAGCAAGAACTGTGTTTGGTAAGTGCCAGTGAAGATAAATTTGCAAGGGTATAGAGCAGGTGTCCTCAAACTTTTTAAACAGGGGGCCAATTCACTGTCCCTCAGACCATGTGGAGGGCCGGACTATAGTTAAAAAAAAAAAATGACTATGAACAAATTCCTATGCATACTGCACATATCTTATTTTGAAGTAAAAAACAAAACGGCAACAAATACAATTCACACCACTTCATTGGCCCGTGGGCCGCAGTTTGAGGACGCCTGGTATAGAGGGTAAGATATATCATATCTGTGACATTGCAAAGAAAAATGAAAAAATTAATTATGCATTCAAATCCAAAGTGAATACAATAGACAGGTTCAAGGGATTGTCATTTTCATGGTATGCATTTCTTAAACAGAATACTGATTTAGTGCATGTAAATAGATGGAACTAATGAAGAGTTGACTTGATATTTGGGAGTAGAAATGGAATAAAAAGGGAATGTAATGCATAATACCATATTAAATAAACATACATAAAACCTTAATATCTACATCACATATTTAGAATACATAACATGCATCAGTGTATTTTTTAGAAATCTTAGACAATAGCAGCAAAACTACTGCATTACATATGTAAACGTAGGGTTTCTTTATGTAAGGAAAGCTATTTAATGACCATTATATCCAGTATGGGAATACCTCACCTTACCTATTTGTGTATTCATTCATAAAGAATTCCAAACATATGTATATTCTATCAAAAAACATATTTAAATGACCTAAATGCTTCAAGTTAAGGCAATCTAGTGGGGAATTGTTTCAAGTATGAATAACGTTTTACTAATGGGAAAACTTCCCTTCTAAAGCATTATTGCAGCATTTGTGATTCATATAAAGAGGTATTTCCTACCTGTATCCCAGTATACTATCACAGTTGTACTTCACAGACTTAAACAAATTTATTGATTCACTTATTCCACTACAATAAATTTATTCATTCCATATATTTTTATTTATAAAATAAAACCTACTATGAGGTACTTCTATACTCTAGGCACAGAATATAGTAGTGTACTGAACATAAACCACTCCCCACATTATAATTACAGTCTGGCAGTTAACATCTTGAATAATCATAAAATTATAGATAACATTTATTGAGTGCTTTAATACCAGACTCTGTTCCATGCAATTAGCCTATATTATCTTATTTAACCTTAAAATTCCTCTATACTATGTTTATCCTCATCCTGTAAAACTGAAAGCTAAGGAACAAGAAATTAAATAATCTGCCCAAGGTCAGAAGCTATGAAGTGAAGGATTCAGAAGAGGGATCCAAATGCTTAGTGTGATGCTGTATTGTCACTTCTGTGCCCTCTATCTGCCTTGCCAAGACATGGAACAAGGTTGTTGTGGTTAGCTTCATTTATTTGGGAATAACAACCACATATTTATTGGTGAAAGGTGCAATTATCAAGGCTCATTCCACAAATACAATCTCAGAAAAAGGACAAAACTCTGCTACAAGTTACCAGAGAAATATCTTTTCTTCTGAACTTGGCAAGTTGGTTCCAGATTGGAAACCACCAAATCTTTGTTCTTATAATAGCCTCATCATAGCTAAATGAAGTGTCCTAATAATTCTTGCTTCAGAGCAAACAAGCAATTCATGTCAAACTCAGTTTTCCCTATAACCACACTAGTGTTGAAGCCACTAGAGACTGAACTCTTGTTAAGATGCTTATACAAACAGCTTATGTATATGCTGTTTGAGCCTTCTATTCGCTAAGAAATTAAAAATACCTATGTGTTTTATTTTATTTTTATAGAATGATCCCAGAAGTATAGTGAACAAAATTTTTTTAATGACAATCCTCTCCCACCCCAACAAATCCTACCCTTTGTATTTGGAAATTTCTAAAGTGTTTCAGGATGTTTTATAAGTAAAAACCATTGCTATGTTAATAACATTTCCAATGACCTTATATCTCAACTGACTTCTGCCCTTTTAGCGAACACAACTGCATATCTGTAACCTCTGCTATGGCAAGTATTTGTGTTTCAAGTTATACATTTGTAATGTTTTAAATTCAATAGAATCACAAATACAATTTTCCAGACCTTTAGCCTTTTAACATTTATTTAGTACACGTTTCTATTCATTTTAGTCTGAACTCAGCACATTTTTCTGAGCTCTGTGATATGCCTGAGAGGAACACAGATATTAAAAAAAAAAATACCAAAAGGAAAAAAAAAACAAGTGTTGTAAAGGCATTTACCATGTAACAAAGTTGTTGCCAATCATCTTCATGGTCTCCCATGCTTTTGTAGGCAGTGTGGTCATGTAATTATTGCTACTAAGTACATCAAAGTTTTAGAGTCAGTCTCACCACCTACCACCTAACTGGACAAGATTGGCCAATTGATTTCACCTTTATGGGCTTCAGTTGCCTGTAAAATAAGACTGCAAGAAAACTGAAGTAATGCTGTTTAAAACAATAAAATGAGAACAATAAAATAAAAGTAGAACCTCTGTAAGTTGACTACTGAAGGGACTATAATAAAACTGGTCAACATATAGATGTGTAAGGAATTTCCATTGAGTAAATGCTCATGTCTAGTCTATGAAAATTAGGTCAACTGAAGGAGGTGGCTTAGGCAGGGAGGTGGTCAACTATGGAAGTTCTGTTGTATATAATTGTCTGGCTTAGTACTTAGAATTTAATAGCTGTTCAACCCATATTTGTTCCTTTCCCTTTCCCTATAGCAAGAATCACAAGACACACAAATGCACACACACACACACACACCTTTTTCTTTTATGTTATTGTTAATCATTCTTACTTTATGGATACGTTTGTAAATTATTTCTAACTGACTGTGTAAACCAAAATTTGAAAAAAATGACCTCACTGTAGTAGGGATTTATTAAAAAGGATTAATGTTATCAATATAATAATTATTAGTTTTGTCCTTAGTAAATATCAGGCTAAGTGCTAAGAGCTTATTTAATTATCTCACTTAATAGCTACTGAGTCTCACTTAAAAGTTCTCTGAATTAGACTTATTAAAATCAATTCACAGGGAAAAAAATATTTTTAAAAATAAAAAGAAACCAAAAATACAGAAGCTCAAGGTTTTGAGGCGATTTTCCCAAGGTCATTCAGTGATTATAGAACTGGGATTTGAAACTAGGTTGCTCTGATCTTTTAATTATCTTATTATTTGCTCAGGTAAATATTGATATGTGAATTTGAGGACAGTTTTACAGCCAATATTCCTTAAGCTATTTGTTAGTTATGAAATAGCTCCAGAATGGATAATGCTCCAGAACTTTCTGAAACATCCCCAAAGCGGAAAGTCAGTCTATTTCTTACAACTCTGAATATGTGTCCAAAATACAACTTAATAAAAATCTCACAGTGTTTCTTCTTAATCATACCACTTTCTAATGCAATTACAAAGACCATCTACCTTGAAATTCATAGAAATCTAAAGAATCTGGTTGGTGTAAAGCAGCTTAGAAAAACTTGCTACCTACCAGCCATGCTGTGACCAGCATGTGACCATGCTGATTTTCTAAAATTTATCAAAAGAGAGAATCACAGATTTAAGTTTTAGATACACAGAACAATACCCTCTCAACCAATACTTTATTTATAATCTTTAAAATGCTTTCATATACTATACTATAACATTTAATCATTCCAATAATCTTGTGTCTGTGCAGAATTTTTCCTCTCCTAGAATTTCAATGATGAAATCATCACTTTTATAGATACAGAGTGAGTCTGAGATCCTACAAGCTAATTTATTTAAGTGGTGAGATTGAGACTTGTCCTTGGGAGAGGTCAGGATTGTTTCTACAGCAGGTAGCCTGATCCACCTAAGTTGCTGGGAATTGTTTTTAAAATATTTTTAAATAGCTTAAAAGAAACTTTATGCATGTAGTGTTATACTTCTGTACCTAGTACAGTGTATTACATATAGTAGCTACACAGTATTAATTTGTTAAATGAACATTAAAAAATATCATCCTTCATGATATTTATGTGAACTCATAATTGTCTAAATAAAGTAAACAAGGTGAGCTTGAGAACTGTGAAGGGATAGATATCCCGAGCAGGGAAGAAGAGACCACATTAGCAGCAAGAGAAAGATTGTAAACATTGAAATCAGAAAAATCTGTATATTGGTTTTTCTAATTCTTAGCTCTGTAACCTCTAGCAAGTTAAACAAAATGTAGTATTACATATATACATTTATACATATCTTACGCATATATGTAAAATGCACGTCTCTTTATAGATATTGTCATACTCACACAAATATACACACACAGGTATACATATATGTGATGGCTTCAGGAATTTCTTCAAAAGAGTAGCTATTTTAAAATCATAAAAAATTACTATGAAAGCAAAAGAGTTAATGTGGAAAATTATCATCCCCAAATCTATCAATTTTCAGGAAGTCTTTGGCTTCCTGGTTTCTACATTTGGGAGACACAGAAGATTAAACAGAATTAAGGACTCAGAGATTTCTTATGGGTCAGAGGCAGGGACGATCTGTGATTTCTATTTCAGGAGTTGAGTACAGTGAGGAGTGTTATCTCCTATCTTACCTAGGACACTTTGTTCAAAGTAGCCTTTTAAAGGCTTTCACTATGTTATACCAGCTTCTTCATAGCAGAATAGTTCAGCCCTAAAAGATTGTGCACTAATTACCGCCATACTATGTACAACAAATTATGTCATGGTTAAATTAAGACTCACCCATTCCAAACAAAAGTGGGATGGATTAGACACCACCTTCTATCATGGTACTGTTGATTTCTCCTTGTTCAAGTACACTGACCTCCAGAAATGAAATTTTCTATCATGGACCTACATATACATTTAACCTTTTTCTTTACAGGAGTAACAACCGTGCTTACCATGACCACTTTGAGCATCAGTGCCAGAAATTCCCTCCCTAAGGTGGCCTATGCCACAGCTATGGACTGGTTCATTGCCGTGTGCTACGCCTTTGTGTTCTCAGCTCTGATCGAGTTTGCCACAGTCAACTATTTCACCAAGAGAGGTTACGCATGGGATGGCAAAAGTGTGGTTCCAGAAAAGGTAAATGCTTTTGTAACTTCCATGATACATAGCCGTTAGGTGTCTTTAAACCTGTGAGAAGGAATATTTGGGCCTGAGGGACTGGATGAAGCATGCAGACAGGAAAAATGAGGATTCTTTTTTTTTTTTTTTTCTTATATCATAAAGAGTTAAGTGCTATCATAATTTTATTATTGCTAAAGGGAGAGATTGTTTGAGTGAATAGATGTGTGAAGAAGTGTGAGTGAAGGAAATAAAAGATAGATAGGAAGGTAACATTTCAAGTCAAATATGCTTTCCTGTTGTCTGTACTCATTTCAGAACAGTGATTAACTGTTAACCAACCTGACATTAGAAGCAAGCAAACTTCTTCAACCTCATGATCTATTAAGTTCATTGTAATTTTTGTCACTGGAAAAGGTCTTTTGGTTGTGTTCTGAACCTAATCACTTTGTTCATAAATTTATAAGACCTCAGCTGAATTGAGTTTGCAAATTGAACAGTTTTGAGTGAAATCAAGGGCAGGCACATTTTCTCCATCCAGAAAATTGGATGATAATTGTTTTAGGGGTTGTAACATGAAGAAATTATCAAGGAATACCTCATGGTAGAAAATGATCAAGTGAACAACTGCTGTTTCCCCTATTAGAACCTATTGCAGAGTGGATTTTATGTCATAGCTGGAGAAGATAATTCTATTTATGGTTTTGAAAGAAAAGCATGTAAAAGTGCTAGTGAGCCTTGGAATAGTGGGAAGAAGGACAAAGTTGGAGATGTGGAGACTTTAAGGTATTTAGAAATAATCTCAGAGGACTCGCTCTACAGCAGTTTTTCCAAAATTTTGTTCTGCAGAATACTGGTACTTTGAGATACCTCCAGACTATTCAGTTCCATCATCAAAATCCACCTGAGTATTGCTGCATTCTATACAATGCAGTCTGAGTGTATCAACAAGGCTGAACAGGTCTACAGCAGTGTTTTTCAACCTTTTTTTAATCTCATGATTGAGCCTATGATTAAACTTCCATGGAACAGTTAAATTATGTTGATCAAAAGAAAAAAAAAGAATACACTTCGAACTTCTTTCGAAAATAATTTAATTAACGATCTTTAAAAATTTTCATAGCACACCTAATATCCCCTCACAGCACTCCAATGTGCCATAGCACACCAGTTGAAAATCACTGGTCTATACTATAAAATTGGGTGACTGTGTTTATCTCATAGTTACACAAATGTACTAGATTAAAGAATCCTTTGTGGTGGTAACTTCTACCATATTTAATAGATCTCAGGGCACACCACCACCTGATGGTGTCCACATTTTAAATTTATCCTATAATACAGTCATCAATTGTGTTTCTTAGATTTCAATGAAGCCTAGACTTGTGTTGCAAAATAAAGGCTACTTTGTTTGGCAACTTAGAATTTGTACTTCTCAAAGTTTTTCTAAACAGAATGCTTTACTGTTTTCTTCTATAGCCAAAGAAAGTGAAGGATCCTCTCATTAAGAAAAACAACACTTATGCTCCTACAGCAACCAGCTACACCCCAAATTTGGCCAGGGGTGACCCTGGGCTAGCCACCATTGCTAAAAGTGCAACCATAGAACCCAAAGAGGTCAAGCCGGAAGCAAAACCACCGGAACCCAAGAAAACCTTTAACAGTGTCAGCAAAATCGACCGACTGTCAAGAATAGCCTTTCCCTTGCTATTTGGAATCTTTAACTTGGTCTATTGGGCAACGTATTTAAACAGAGAGCCTCAGCTAAAAGCCCCCACACCACACCAGTAAGTATTTGTAGTCATCTTCCATTGTTCAGTCCTCTGCACTGGGAATTGCTTTATGTTCTCAACGCAGTAATTCCCATCTGCTTTACTGCCTCTGTCTTAAAGAATTTGAAGGTTTCCTTATTTCCATACTTCATAGAAAAACAAGAGACCCCTGTCTGGCAGCCCAGAGCAGAGCAAAGTATGTAGTTTGAAGATGGGATTCTGAGAGGAAGTGAGAGCAAAATCATGTCAGAAGAGACAGAATGAGAGAGGAAAGGAAAGAGAAAGTGGTCCAAAAAATGGGGGAAAGTAGAAGAAAAATAAAATTTAACTATAACCCATGTCCATTTGTAGATATATATTTCCAAATATTCTAAAAAAAGAGAAATACTATATACATCAAAAATATTTTTATGTGAAGGTGTTTAAAAGGATAAATTATAAATGTTTGATGAAGAAAAATTTTTAAAAATCTATGTCTTTATTGTACAAAGTATAGCGTGCTTATGTTTTTGTTTTGTTTTTTTTAAACAGATGTATAGATAGCTTTAACATTTTGTTTCCAAAGCTAAACATTCCCATTTTTTCCTTTTAAAAAAATGCCTAATCCATTATTTAGTCATAAAATGCTATTTTAAAATTCATGGAAATTTCTAAGGCAAAGGTACGGCTGCTTGCCATAGAGCAGATTTAGTCCAATGGAGAGAAATGCTTTAAATAGGCTACTTCATAATGATCTGAGAAATTACCAATAAACTCAAAGAAGAATCACTTTGACAGAAACATACATTCAACAGAAACTAATAATAATAATAATAATTAAAATAGAATAAAATAATTTAAAAATCCCTTTTCCTCCCTATTTCCCAATAGCACATGGGCCCAATAATCAATCATTTGATTCTCACTATAAAAATGTTTATAGAGGGGCAAAAATACTTTGCAAGCTCTAGAATTGTTGAATGTATTCTTTTATATAACTACATTAAAAGCTGTAGATTGAAATTTATGACTAGTAAACAAAAATAGAATATATAAATTATATATGTAAATATACAGCATGAGATTGTACATTTTTTACTTTTTTTAAAAGTTATGTTCTTAAAATATTGTGTAGGATTCGCCACTCTTAGCTGACAGCTGGTAGGAATCAGATGGAACTTAAAACATATGGGTATCAAGTCCTCTTATGTAGAAAAAGCTTCTAATTTCAAACTGTTGTCTGGTGCACAGTAGTAGATCAGTTGCTATCTGTTCAAGTCATGCCACACCACATTCCCCTATTTTAGGCTACTGTAATGTAGGAAGAAAATGGGAAGTATTAGTTGGAGCTAGAAAGTCAACTGTATATTACTGCTATATTTGCTGATACCAACTATTTCAATAAGTGCTGTACCATATGTAGCATTAAATATAAAATACATGAAAGAATGTACAGAAAATAGCTTCTATTGAGTAATATTATTATATTTCATTTATACTGTATGTAGCAATATATTTGTAGGTATACTATGTAAGGGCTTTAAATTACAGAGGTTCATTAATATACTCTATAAAAATTCTAGTCTGTTTCATTACTGCCCAGATGTTTTAGAGATAAATATTTATGAAGAAGGTATTTTTGAAGGCTCCTTTTGTCTGACAGTTTCACAGATATTTAAATTTTGTGTTCAGAATTCATGGGTCCTGGTCTAAACACATTTAGAATACTACAACATAAACCTCTTAGCATAATTACTAAATAAGACAGTTGGGATCCATACCCAAGTTTTGAACAATGTTTTTCTCAAAAAGCTGCTATCCAATGATGTAGGAAAATGCACTGTGTTTTCCTAAACAAACTCTGGTTTTTCTTTTTAAATGTGCTTAATTGTTTGAGTTTGTCCTGCCTAAATTTCATGAGCTAGGCCAATAAAGCCTGAACCAAGGACATTTTATTCTCTGCTATCATGTATAGATATTATGTACAGAAAATAAATTATGGTTCTAACTTCTGTGTTGCTGTTTATCTTGTTGTTTTTCGGCGTTAACCTAATGTGTTTATTGAGAGATTTTTACCTTCTAAGCTCCTTATGGCTAAATTTTGGTCTGTATTTTGTTCATTAGATGTGAATATTTCCTATTAGTCCGCTTTCTGCTATGCAATGACTGCATTTCTATTATTTTTTAGTTTGTTAGTATATGTGGATGGTATTCTACTGTATAAATTGATTGCACAGTTCATCAAAGACAAAGTATTCTATGTAGCTTTTCTACCGTGCTTTGCTAAACCATGTAGTACTAGTTAAGTCTTCCTTGAAAATAAAGATATACTCTTTTAGGGGACAGTTCCTGTTTACTCCCAGGAAAAAAATTTTTTAAAGATGACACTGAATGTTTATTGCACCTTAGTGCAGTGAAGTGGCAATAAAACTTAACATGAATCAAGGTTGTTTATGGCAGATGCATGTGTTGCTTTACAGAGTTTAGCAAAAGCTCTTAATTTTATGTCATGTTGTATTCTATTATAATAATAAAGCTAATGTTATTCAATAATAAAGTGGAATACTTGACTCTCTTTTTGGATTATTAAAAGGAACTTCCATTGCCCCATTGTCAACACTTTTTTAGGTTAGGAGCACCCAAAAGTACCAAGTACCAATGGAAATGTAGGCCACTCAAAAAGTTTTTGAAGATGTCTCAATAGCATTATCCTAAACTATGATTTTAAAACAATCACTCAAAATGCAGAAATTTGCTAAATCCCTGGTATCCGGTATTACTGGTAGCACTTCAAAATGTATGAAACATAAACAGAATAAAAGGCTAAAATTTAAATGAAGTTTGTCCATAATTATTGTTAACAGTATTTGTTTTCTGATATACCCCCAGACTCTGGTTTCATTGTTTTGGAGGTGGGTCTGAACACTGTAATTTTAAAAATTCTCCAGGTGACTCTTAGTATATAGCCATACTAAGTTGTTAATATTTTTAATTCCTTATTAAATTCCTTAATGGTTCTATAACCAAATAGATCAAAGTAAATAATGTTCATTATCATTTCAAAGAAAATAGAAAAAATTTTAAATAATGGGCTTAAAACTATCTTTCTGTGCCAGATAGTGGCAGTATCAAAATAAAGTGAATTTTAACAAATAAAATACATATTCTCCTTAAAACAATTAACAACTTAAAAAATATTTTAATTTTAAAATTCTTCAACAAAATGATCTAGCATATAAAACTATCCATGTGAATAGGTTGAACCACCACGTCCATTGATTTCTAGGCTCTCATAATAAAGAATGTAGAGAATGATGATTATTTTGGCAATCAAAACAAATCCACGTCAATGCTCACTGCATCATTTTCAAAGGAATTGAAATAAGAATAGGCTTGGCATTGTTGCTGACCATCTGTTTGAAATTCATCATACCAGTTAGTTATAACCTTCTGTTGGAGTTTTCTAAAATCTATCTAGCTCTTTTGACTAAGAACAAATATGTGACTTAATTATATTATGCACCACAGGTGTATCTTATATCTTTACTTTAAATAGACGTTTTCTATTGAACCATTAAAATTTCTTTGATCTTTTGTTGATTTTGATTTGTTTTATTTTTACTATGTTTAAGTTATATTCTTTTTAAAATTCTACTTATTGACAGATAAAAATACAATCTTATTTTGACATACGTATATGTTGTGTAATGGCTAAATTGAGCAGTGCATCTTAACAAGAGTATATGTGAAACTTAGTAAAAGTGGAATGTAAATGTCTTAGCACAATAACTAAGAAAATGCCAGGAAGGCTATGTTAATCAGTATGATGAAAATGTGTCAAATGGTCTATGAAGCTAGTGTATGATGCCCCATGATCATATCAATGTACACAACTATGATTTAATAAATAAATAAATAAATAAATAAATAAATAAAGTAAAGATATAACAAAACAGGATTATGAAAA
Organism: Loris lydekkerianus; assembly: GCA_963574355.1. NCBI lineage: Eukaryota > Metazoa > Chordata > Mammalia > Primates > Lorisidae > Loris > Loris lydekkerianus. Next base: position 11,213 of record CAUYPK010084670.1, read on the forward strand.
CAAAGAAGACATCCAGAGAACAAGTAGTTCCCTCACCCCACATATAAAAATGAGGCAAATCAAATCATAGGTCTATAAATGAGAGCTAAAACTATAAAAGGTCAGGAAGAAAGTATCAGGAAGTTTTTCATGATTTTTGGTTAAGACTTTCTACCAAAATCAAAATCTATGAAAGAATAGTCATGACAAATTAGACTTTAGGAAAATGAAAACATAATTGTCCTTCCAAAGATACTAGAAAAATTTTGAAAAGACACATTAGGAGAAAATATTTATAAAACTTATGAACATTACCCAGAATATATAAAAATCGTGCACAAGATAACATAATTAAATATTTAAATATATATAAACAAATGGCTGATGAGTATATGAAATGTTCAATATCATTAGTTATCAGGAAAATGCAAATTAAAGCCACTATGATATAACATGCTATACTCATAGGATGGCTATAATCAGACTTTTAAAAATCTGAAAGAATATAGAGAAATTGGAACCCATCAATTTTGCTGGTGATAAAGTAAAATGGTACACCAATTTTAGAAAATAGTTTAGCAGTTGCTTAAAAAGTGAAACATAAACTTACCATATATCTCAATTATTCTACTACTAAAGTAAATTGAAAACAGATATCCTCCTAGAAAGAAGTATGTGAATATTCAACAAATGAACCTCAAAAATGTTGTAAGTGAAAGAAACTAGACACAAAAGACTGCATATCATGTGAGTCTATTTACACAAAATGTCCTGAAATATAGAGACAGTATAAAGAATGTGGCATCTGATCCTAAAGGTGAGAGTGGGGATTGATTGGAGTTGATCATGAGGGATCTTTCTGGCAAATGGAACTGTGTCGCAATTGCATTGTGAATGGCTGCACAATTTCACTAATTTACTAACATTTATTGAATTGTACACTTTAAAAATTGTGTTCTTTATGTTTTCCAAGTTATTGCACAATAAATCTATACAATATAATGACTGTTAATGTGAATAACTGTTTTGAGGTATCACTGATATGAAATGTATGTGAGAGAATCAGGCGCACTATCTGTCCTCCAGTTTCTCTTGTATAATTTGATTATCTATTAAGATAGGGTCCTGTTTCATATTGTAACAAATAGTTGGAATTAACTTCAAGGAGAGAAAATGTTAACAATGGGCCAGCTACACAACAAAATAAAATAGGGGAGAGATTTCTTTTTATTTAAATTTTAACATATTAAGGGGGTACAAATATTTTTGTTACATGGATATCTTGTATGATGCTTAAGTCAGGGCTTTTAGTGTGTCCACCACCAGAACAATGACAAGTGACTTTTCAGTCCTCACACCTCTCCCACCCTTCATCCTTTTTGGATTTCAATGTCCTTTATATCTCTTCATACCTCAGTATGCCCAATGTTTTGCTTCCAATTATTAGTGAATACCTGTGATTTCATTTCTGTAAATTGAAAGCAGATTTGAGGAAAAGTAAATTTAAGATGTTATAGATCAACAGATCTAAATAATCTAGTCTACATGTATAAACCAGGTGACTTGTTCAAACCATTTGTAGAAAGATTCAATCCTTCTTACACACAATGTGCAAACTACCACATGTGCACGATGATAGTCTCTGTTGGGAATAAGAGAATACAGCACCCACGTATCCTGGAATGCTGTAAACTAGTGGTTCTCAAATGTGAGCATGTATTATGGTTTCCCAGAAGAGTTTGTTTAAACACAGATTGCTGAACAATTTCTACTGAGTTTCAATAGGTCTGAGATAGTACCTGTGAATTTGCATGTCTAACAAATCCACAGATAATGCTGATGCTGCTGGTCCACAAAACATAACACTGAGAAATTTACACGTGATAGCAACATTACCTACTGCTTATGTTTATGCATTAATTGGTTTTACTTTAAAATTTAAAGTCATAATTCATGTGAATGAAGTAAAAGGGAAGACAGGATTTAAACAATAAGTATGGCTTTTTTCAGAGGAAGCACATACATTTTATTGTTGATGCCAAATAATTGAAAATTTTATTGAAATAAATTTTGGAGATTTTTGTCTTCATTTCGTGTAAAACTGGTAATTGTAATAAACCCCACTCACAAATGGAAAAGTGAGTACAAGTATAATGAGGAAATACAATTCAATCAAACTGTTAAAAGAGACTTTTTCCTTACATAATAAAATTAAAATATTTTTAAAAATTAAATTACTTTGTCCTTTAAAGAGGAAACAATTTCAGACACTATAAATGAGGCTATACTCTCCTCTCTGCATTATTGTACAGCTATTTGTAGGTCAACCAGTAACATCTGCTCCCCTTGTTTATAGCTATAGATACTTTTCCTATTGGCTCTAGTTTTCAACTGATTTAAGAGCAGGGGAAATTTCTGTGAATATAACAATTATTATACATTTTTATAATCTTAAAAGATGAAGTATAACTTATGCCTGAAATGATCTAGTTTTAGAGGATAGCAAATGTGCACACAAAATGAAGCAGTGCCTTAGATGTTCATAATGTTGAAGGTTATGAAACCACATTGTTGAATATAAATTTGAATTTCTGGCATTGCAGTTGTCTCAGGCTAAGGAGTACAATAAGAGTCTCTTCATAACGCTATGGAGTACTTCCTTTGAACAAAGATATTCGTGTACTAAAAGGTAAACATGGGTTTTATTAGCATTGGTGATTTTCTGTTCTTCAGCAATCTTATTTCTTTACTGACTGCCATTGGGATTTGGGAAATTAACCAATGGGAATTGAATCCACCTGTATAGAAGTCAGTTGTCCTCATAATTTCAGCTTTTCTTTCCTTCAGGGTCCCTGCAAAAAAGAAATAAGGAAATGATATAACACGACGGAACTGTTTACCAATTCAAACCTTAGGTAATATTCTTCAAAGCAGTATTCTTAGGAATACTTTTTAATTTAGAAACTATTTTCTTGACTAAGGGATTATTCAAGGATAAGACAGGGGAGTGAAGGAAATGGAGAGATGTTTGAAAGGTATAATATTTAAGTTATCAGATAGGCAAGTTCTAATGTAAAGTATAGGTGGGGATAAATGTGTTAATTAATTTGATATATGTTATACACGATGTATATGAAATAATTCACTGTATACTACATTTATATAAAATATATTTGTCAATTAAATATCTTTTCTTCTTTTTTGCAGTTTTTGGCTAGGGCTGGGTTTGAACCCACCACCTCTAGCATATGGGGCCGGCGCCCTACCCCTTTGAGCCACAGGAGCCACCCTTAAATATCTTAAAATTAATTTAAACCTATGCAGTTTTGATACATGACCCAAAGAAAAGAGACTTTATCTCCACAATAAATTTTGGCTGGTGCCCAGAATAAAACTTAAATCTTGAAGTTCAGTCATGTGTGTGAACTCCACAGATCCTAAGTATAACATTTCATAGGAAAATAAACAAATTTATGACATAACAATAACAATCACTATTAAGAGTTCATAATGATTTACCATTTCCTTAGTGTCAGGAATTGCATTATATAATTTTTTTATATGTTACTCAATTCTCACATCCCTGTGAAGTAGGGGTGACAACTCCCACTCTACAGATGAGAAAACTGAAGCTTAAAAAGGTTATGTAACCTGCCCCATAACTATATAACCTTCTATCTAACTATAAACTAGGATTAGAAAAATAATAAAAATGAAGTCACTTTTAAGAGCTTAATGGATTAAAAAAGTTATCTAAATTAATTCTTATAAGTAAGAAGTAAATTAAGCCATAATGGATAAGCTCCTAGTTAAATGTAGATCAAGGACTATAGTACACATTGCCCAAACCAACAAGAAATAAAAATATTAAACTCGTTCTTTGTTGGACTTTTTGTTGTGCTATCTTAATTCTTAACTATTATAATTACAGAGAGAAAGAGAGATGTTTAACATAAGTGACAACAAAAGAAAATTTAGAGAAAGGCAGGCATAGCCTTCAGGTTTGGGGTATTTCAAGAAACACAATCATTGAGCATATATGTATTAGGAGTTAACCTATGTGTCAGGAAATGTGCTCGACACTAGAAATACAAAAAACGATCACAATGTGGCTTCTCCCAAGGAGCATAAGACATACGTGTTCCCTTTAAGAAAACACATGTAGCATTACACAGTAATAGACCAAAGAAGGTTTTCTGGAACACATGACTTTAAAGTCATTATAAGAAAGGCACAGGGAAACTTGACACAAATGGAAACAATACGCACAGAAGGAAGGCCCTGTGAAGATGAAGGCAGAGGTTGGAGTGATGCCACAGAAGGGAACCCCTGAAACCAGGATTAACTGGAAAAAACAAGAAAGGAGGCTCCTCCTCCAGAGACTGGGAAGAGTGCAGCTCTCCACACAGGACTATTGTCCTCAAGAACTCGGAGAAAATACATTTCTCTTGTCTTAATCAATGAAGTTATGACAACCAGTTATAACATCCCCAAGAAAGTAATGTGGAAAAATGTATAAAATTTCTTAGCCCTGCATGAAAAGATATTCTCTTTAAGTAATAATTTTTGAAATATATCCGCCATTAAGCTTCTGATCTAAGTAACAACAGATACAAATCTTTCCAATATCAAACAACTAGGAGTTAAAATTCTCAGTTTAAGTAACTTACTAATTATCTCATGTCTTAAAGAATGGATCTTGAGTCTTGAAGTACTGAAGACTATGACTATGAAACCTGGTGTATTTCTAAGTTTTTATCACAGTAGTACATAACAGTTTAATAATCTGTTTAATGATATTCAATAGTTCTTCCACATTTGGAATCAAATAATTAATTTCAAAAATTTGAAAATGCAATGAATATTATTTAGAATAATTTTAAACATTAATCGGGATACAGCAGAAAGAAAGTATAATTTTTGGTATGAAATTGTGTTTCACTGAAAAGAAAATAATATTTCTGGACAAAATTATCACCTTCCTTGTCCTCATATCTTTATAATCAAAATCATCATCCAAAAAGCCTTCATTTTTAATCTGTTCACCACTATGGAAATTGGGTTTTGTTCAAAGATTTCTGGGTGAGTTTACTTTGGTGATGGATTATTGTGCTGGTCATTGTGGAGGATGGGTCTGTGTATTTCCTGGAGATCTGGTTCAGTTATGGCAAATTTCCTCAACATGTGTATGTCAATAAAGTATTTGATTTCTCCATCACAAATGAAACTCAGTTTAGCTGGATACAGGATCCTGGGCTGAAAGTAGTTTTATTTTAGAAGATTAAAAGTCAATGACTATCCTCTTCTGACTTGAAAGTTTTCAGCTGAGAGATCTGCAGTCATTCTAATATCTCTCCCTCTTTAGGTAAAGGAGAGGCTACTAGGGAACAAGATCAGCAAGGCCCAGACTGTTCCATGCAAGGTGACAGGCTGCTGTGGCTCTGTGCTGGTACATTTCATCCCTTCTCCTAGAGGAACTGGCATTGTCTCAGTACCTGTGCCTAAGAAGCCACTAATGATGGCTGGCATAGATGCCAGGGGCTACACCGCCATCCTGGGAACCTTTGCCAATGCCATTTTTGATGCCATTTTAAAGACCTATAGAGGTCACTCCTGACCTCTGGAAAGAGACAGTGTTCACCAAGAATCCTTATCAGGAATTCACTGGCCATCTTGTCAAGACCCACACCAGATCTCTGTGCAGAGGACCCAGGTTCTAGATATGGCTTCAACATAAGATTTTTATACAAGGATAATAAAGTGAATTAAGTCTGTTAAAAAAAAAAAATGCCTTCATTAACTAAAATCCTAGATCATGGACAGTGCTGAATAAAAATACCAACACACAGAAGTACTATTTACTCATAAGAAGAAAAAAATGAAGAATTATAAATAAACCCAATTGGATCGTTTTTAAACATTTAAATGCCAGGAATCAGAACCACTTATTTTAGGAATGAAAATTCAGGTCATGGAACTTGAAAGATACATCCAGGGCAGCAGCCTCATCTTACAGATGAGGTCACTATAGCACAAAGAAGTGAATTACCCTATTTGCACAGTTTATGGCAAAAGTGGTATCTGAAATATGATCTCAGCTCCTTAGCCAATGCTATTTCCAAGATACCTCATTCACATGCTTCCATCTAAACAGTGCATCAGTATTACTGTTACCAAGACAACTAAAGGTTAACATTGCAGGCACTGACTTTGAGAGAGGAAGCTAAAGATGGTCCTTCTATTGAATGAATATAAAAAAATTTAATATAATTACACATTCCATACAGATAGTAACCCAAATTATATTTGGTGATTATGGATACCTAAAAGTTATTTTGTTGGTTTAAAAAATAATGTGATATTCCAGTAAGCAAGATGTTCTAACAGATGGCATTAAGATATTAGTAAATTGCTGTCTCTCCCCATTGAAAGCCCATAGAAGAGTTTCCATTCAAAAGCCCTGTCCTGCTACTATAGTGCCACGATGAGTGTTTAAATTACACATCTTTTAAAGTAATTCAGAAGTTTATGTTTATTTTATGGACTCTGTCAAAACTGAAAGTTTCAATCCTAACAATATCCTTAACATAAACATTACTTAACTATACTGGTTAGAATATAAATGTTACTCTCATTAGGTGGTGCCTATGGCTCAAAGGAGTAGAGCGCCAGCCCCAAATGCTGGAGGTGGCAGGTTCAAACCCAGCCCCTGCCAAAAACTGCAAAAAAAAAAAAAAAAAAAAAGAAAAGAAAAGAAAAGTAAACATATTTTAAAAAATAAATAAATGTTACTCTCATTATAAAACCTATTGGGCTATTTTCCTCATGAAAGGTCCATTTACTGGAGCAAAAGTTAGGATGAAAAGAATAAATTAAAAGAAATACATTTATCTTCATTATTCCACTTATGTATGGTATCTAAAATAGTTATACTGATACACCTGGAAAATAGAATGGTTGTTGCCAGAGGCTGGGGGAGAGGGGAGGAAATGGGTATTGTTCTTTAATCTACAAAAAAATTTCTGTTCTGCAGGATTAAAAAGTTCTAGAGATCTGCTGTATAACATAGTACCTGTAGCAAACAATATAATACATTTTAAAGTATATTAAGAAACTAGATCTCAAGTTAAGAGTTCTTGCCAAAAATAAAATAAAAATACATGGACTTTTTGGAAGCGATGGATATATTTAGTACCTTGGTTGTGGGGATAGTTATCACAGATATCCCCATGTGACCAAATTCATCAAGAAATATACATGAAATTATTTGTATATCAATTATACCTTAGTACAACTAAAAATGAATAAATTCCTTTATTTCTCTCTTTTGGAAAAGAAAGTGGCTTTTTATAAACATATGAAACAGGCCTTGGTTAAATCTGGGTAATGACACCTTCCATCTCCTCCTTTTTAAAAATTCTTAATGGTATTAAGTTTCCTTCTCCACAAAACTGTATGCTTCATAATGACCTCATTCTCACTGCCAATGAGTCATTAGGCATGAGCTTGTGACATAATTTTGAACAACCAGATGTGAAGTGAAGTTTGCTATTGGGCTGTCAAAAACATTTCTTCTTCTGTTGAAGAAGCACACAGAAAGAGGGCTAACTTCTCCCTGGATATCGTGGTGTTTGACTTTGTTTCTCAGAATTGCAGCAGCCATCTTGGAACACTGAAAGGAACTAACATCGGACATAAGCATATGAAGATGGGGATACCTGGAAAGAAGCTTGAGACCTTAATAACACAGTTGACTAGCAGAATTAACCACTTTATAGCTGAGACATGCCTGGACTTCTTGTCCTGTGAGATAACATATTTCTATCACAGGAATTTAAGCCATTTGGAACATTTAGAGGTAGATATTTTCTTTTTCAAACAAAAGCATTTAATGAGATACCAGAAGCAGATACTGCTGCAATCAGACAGAATGAGAATCTTGCCTAATACAGATGAGTTCTTTTAACTATCTCTTTATGACTGATATATTCCAAGTGTCTCTCAATCTCTAGGCTTAGAATCTCCTCTTGATTTTCCATTCATTTAGAATTATTCAGTGAAGATAATTTGCTTTTGTTTAATTAGAACAGAGTATGTTTACACCTGAGAATAGAGAGATAGATATTATTAATTGTAAAGATAAATGGTTCCTCTAAAAAAAAAATTTACAAAGAAATAGGTGTTTCCTCCTCAATCAGACAAACTAATGACAATGTCACCCTTAAAGCAAGTATGGAAAATTTAACTTTCATGGTAAAACTCAGGAGACAATGTATTGCCTAAATAGTTCAGACTCAAAATTCTTTGTAAAATTTTATTTTTTTAAATTTCAGATTAATGTGAGGGTGCAGATGTCTAGGTTACATTGTTTTCAATTCTAAGGTAAAGTTCAGGTTGTAGTTGAGCCCTTCACCCAGGGGCATGTTGAACATCCTCATATTGTGTACATTAGGTAAGATCCCACCAGTTGCCCTCCCTCCTCCCCTCTTCCTTCTCTCTCCTCACCCTGGAGAGTACATTGGATACTTTTTCTCCATTCTTGAGATACTTTATTAAGAAGAATATGTTTCAACTCCATCCAAGTAAACACAAAAGATATGAAGTCTCCATCTTTTACCACAGTTTGTTAATCCAAATTCCTATAGTCACAATTCTTAAGCTCTCCATTTTATTTATTTTTGGGGGGGGTCAAATTTTTTTGTCCAATTAATAGATAAGGAAAATATTTTTAAGTTAGATTAGTTATGTATATGGGATAATATTTGTTTGGATATGATGTAGCAGAGCTTATATTTAAAGTTTATATCCATTTCTGTAATGAGAAAGTGACCAAAATTATTTTTTCAATTTTTACTATTTCGGTGATTCAACCTTGCTTTATACTTGTCTGAAGGGTCTTGGGGCACTAGTTTGTAAGATGAGAAATTGACAAAAGGTCCTGTTAACAAGTTTCATAACATGATAAAGATTGAAACGTGTTTTTTAAACTGTGGATTGTTTATAAGAAAAAAACCTTTTGCAGAAAATTCATGCCTCTGTGCATGAATTTTCTATACTTCTTAATATGAACATAAATACATACTTACCCATAAAATGTTAAAATGTTTACCTCCATTATTCCAGAATTGAGATACTTCATTACATCAAAATGTAAATTGTTTATTTGGTAAATGGTCTTTAAGAACATTAAAGTTTTATTAAGGTGTTAGTTTTATTTAAGGTGGTCTAACTGAGTTTATGAAGTGAAATTTTCTTTGAAATTCAAGTTGAACTCAGATATAATTATTGTAGCTCATGGAATATTACAATTTTATCCATTTTATTGAGAAAGAGCAAGATTGATTGAATAATTGTCAGTGTTAACCTTTGACAAGTTTTGTTTGAGTGAGTGAAAATGAACTAAAGATTGAGCCATCTATCCTGGTGTGTGTTCAAATGTTTGACAATCATATATGTGCTATGTGAACTTCTGGGACCCTTGTGACCTTTATAGGGAATCCATATGGTCAAAATTTCTTTCGAAATGATACAGAGTTTTTGCCTTGTCTTACTGCATTGACATTTGCACTGATGGTGCAATACAATTGTGGTAAAATTACTTGCACTTTAGAATAAACAAAGATAATCCAATTCCTGATTATACACAGTCATTGTTTTGTTTATCACTCAACATCGCAGGGGAAAAACAGTTTCTTTTAATAATTGTCCTTAATCAAGAATAAAGCTATTGATTTTGTTAAATATCAACCATTCAGTTCACATTTTCTTATTATTCTATGTGACACAATGAAAAGTATACAGAGAAAAAATTTGCTCTATTATGAAATCTCAAGGAAAAGCACTTAAATAACTGTTTGAATTCTTATCTGAAGTCTTTTTTCACTGAATACCAATTTTATTTAAAACATAACTGACAATCAAACTTGGGTATTGGCCAGATATTTTCTCAAACAATGAATGAATCTGGGAGGGATAGAGGCAAGATGACAGACTAAAAGCAGTCCATGTACACCACTGTCAAGGAAAGAATTGAAAGCTGCAGATGAATGTCCACCAATAGATGGGCTATCTTGGAAAAGAAGGGAGGATTTAACCTATGAGCAATGAAGCTGAAGCTATGAGGAGGCCCACACCACCATTACAGACCTCTAGACTGGTCAAGGATCTGCTTGGAGTATCACTACACCGGAGAGTGAGCATGGCAGGGACCTCTTGACTGCTATTCCAGGGTTGCTGCACTGATGCCATTCTGAGCACTCAGGTCCAGAAAGCCAGGTTTACGCAGGGCTCAGCTATGTACAGACACCTGCAGACACTCCACATTGCCTGGGCTAGACAGGAAAGGAAGCAAGGAAAGCACATGCTGTGGCCCTCCCCACCCTGCCCCCTGAATAGGAACCCCACCCCAGAGGGGTTGTGAACAGAAGGGGCCCCACAGATGCCACCTGAGAAGTACTGCAGCCTCTGTGAAACCTAGGCAAGGGGACATCCCTTGTTGCTTATGGGCTTCCCCTGCAACCTGTAAGCTGGGAAATAGCCCTGCAACTCTGCCCACATAGTTCCCATGGCCCTGGAACCCTGACTCTCCTACTGTTGTCATGTTTTGCAGCCTGGTATTGAGGCTCCAGTGCTTTCACCAGAATGAGTGGCCCTGCCCCACAACTCTCACCAACTGCCTGGTGGGAATTGACACCAGGGTTAAATGATCTGCCAGGGACTTGCTGGTCTGGAGCCACTATCACACCTTAATCTGAATAAAGTGAAGCCCCACATCCTTGACACTCACAAGCACTGTCTAGATAGAATCACTCAGCTGTCACTGTCACCACCATGGAGAGACCCAGGAAGAGCAACCTCCTGTAATGCCAGCCTTCATGGAGATAGAATCACCCATCTCCCACACCAAACCTACAATAGCAGCATGGGGAACAACCTGTCATTCTACAAAAGATTAATTAAAAGTGTTACAGATTGTGGTTATCAAAGGGGAACACAGATATGTTGAATTATAGGCTATCATTGCATTTGCCTCTCCGCAGCCGGGTCAGTCTTCCAGAGTCGGTTATAAAAGCAACATCAGAGACCTCTCCTTCTTCTCACTAAATAAGAAAATTGCCAGAAAACAACAGGTGCACTTCAAGCCTATATACCCTGACCTGAGAGAAGAAATTTCAGATGAGAAAAAATCAGTAAAAATCCTCTGACAACATGAAAAAAACCCCTGCTATTTTGACAACCCAATTGTAGCAATGGACACAGTCAAAAGAAAATTTTCAGAATGACAGAAATGGAAGTGAAGTCAGAATATGGAAGGCAAATAACATTAATAAATTTGGAAAGGAAGTTGAAAACCAAAGAAGACCAAGAGATATTTCAGGACATCAGTGAAAAAATGAAAAGTCAATGAAGAGCTAGACAATATTAAAAAGAATATAATAGAACTCAGAGTAATGGATGGGACATTTAGAAAATTTATTCACACAGCAGAAAGCTTAAAAAAAAAAAAAAGACTAAACTAGGCAGAAAAAAGAATCTCAGAGCTTGAAGATAAAACTGTCTAACTTACAAGTCAAAGCTACAGAGAAGAGAATAAAGAAGAATAAACAATCCATTAGAGGAATATGGGACTATGCAAAGTGAACTAATATATGAAATACAGGTATCCTTGAGGAAAAAGAAAAAGCACAAAGCACTGAAAACCTATTCAAGGAAATCATTGAGGAAAACCTCGTAGGTATCACTGGAGATAGATATCCAGATACAAGACAGTCATTGAACACTGCTTCAGTGAAAAAAAAATTATTTATATACCTCACTTAGTTTTTAGAACAAAAAGAAATAAAGCCTATTGCTGTAAGCATGAAAAACAGTTGAAAAACTCAACAGTGAGCTCATTCAGTCCACCAGTGAAATCTCATTTTCTAGGAACCAAAACTTAAACAGTAAATCTTCTGGTTGGGTATCCATTCAACATAAGTTTTATTTATTTCCTTTTGATAGACTAATGCCTGGGGGGAAAGATGGAAATGTAGAAAACTATGGGTACAAATTTGGAATTAGCTGTAAACTTGTAATGGGTGTGTAAAGGAAAACTGCCACTAGAAAATCAGAAAGGACAATTGAATGAGAAATAGATAAAGCTGAAGTTGAACTCACAAATTCTTTAAAGTTTAAATAAATAGTATCAAAATTCTGCCATTTTCCAGGATACAAACTATATATTTATATATAAATATATTTATAGTTTTATACAAACTATAAATTCCAATATCCTGAAGCAGAGATTGCAATCAAGATGAAATAAGCTTTATAAAGGAAGATTTAGAGAGTAGGCATATCATACTTTTCACCAACTAGATATAGCTGAACCCAAAGAGGAAAAACATTGTCTATGGAAGAAACAGATAAGGAAAATAATTATCTTAGGAATAAATACTAAAGTATTACAAAAGAAAGAACCCAGATTCATAGTTGATGAATTATTAAATACTATATTATATATAATTTAACAGTGTATAAGAAAGTAAATAAGAAAAAAATTATTATTCTGGTGCACAGGATAATAATCACTCTACAATGTATTTTCTAAATGTTTTAATTATTGAATTGAATAAAAGTATACAAATATATGAATTTTTTATTGTTGTGCTTGTTTTAATCTACATCTCTGCACTAAAAGAATATGTTTCAAAATTCAAAACATTCAAAATTAACTTACTTTTATTAAATTTTAGAGATATTAGATAAAGAGAAATGGAAAGGGGGGGGGGTGAACTGAGAGACTTAAGAGAGTCACTCCAACAATTTGGCCATGAAGGCAAATCAGAAGACCCATTGGCAAGATTCAGTCTTCTGACACATTTTTGGTAAAAATCAAATACAGCCACCATTTCTAAGTCAGAAGAATTTGTAAACAGCCCTATTTTCAGGCTTATTTTGAATGGAAAGATAATTTGGCATTCTACAAGACAACATGAGGTAGGTGGGTGCAACTCTTTACAGAAATTGGACATAAGCTTTCAGTTCTTTTTCACTAGTTCTGCTGGTCCTGACACCCAGGCCTGGTTTCACTCATTGATATCATCTTTCCCAACCTTGCAGGGATTTGTAGCCCCCTAATCTATAACATTGCGTAGAACTCAGTGGAAGCTAAACAGTTTAACCTTTCAATGTATTGACTTCTTTTCTTTATGTATCTGAATATTTAACTTCCTCTTTCTTATATTTGAGAAAATTATAAATATACATATGTCTATGTATGTGGGTTGTGTTCAAAATCTCTTGATACATAGACAAAGAAGGGGAGAGAGAAACACACACATACAATCATAGTTACTAACATCATCTCATCAGATATTTAAATATTTCCTTTTTTCTTAGAACTTGCTAAGGACAGAATGAAAAGCATAGCAATAATGCCAGCCACATCTTAGGTCTAGAAATATATAAGCCCCAGTAGATCTTGATTCTAAATGAAACTTCTCACCGACTACTTGTGAGGCCAGTGACACATTTATGTTACATTTTATGAAATGAAGGGCAAATTCTCAATGTAGTAGTCCCTCAGCACAGGTAACTGTAGCTTTTTTTTTTTTTTGCCAAAGCTTATTGGGACATAGCAGGAATGACAGATTGTCTGGAGACAGTAAGACTGCTAGAAGCCTAGGGCAATCCAGGCAGCACTGGGGAGCAACATTCCACACACTGCCAGACCCTGTGCTCTTTAATCAGAACTGCAAAATGATCCAGGTGGCATGGAGTTTGGTCACCTTAGCTTAACACATAAAAAACAAATCAGTGAAAATTCCCTTCCCAACTGCTCTATTTGTCTCTTCTTCATTTAGTACAAATGTCTTCAGGAAAAAGGGGACCTGCTTTTAAGGAGAGAAGTCAAATATTCTTTGATCCATAAGAACAAAACATAAATACAAAGCTAAGAAAAAAAAACATCAAGAACACACCAAAAGTATGTTTATCAGAAGAAGAAAAGGACATAAGGCCAAAGATTTCTAATAATAGTGTTTCGGATGGACTATAAGATTTTAACAACTCATTTGCCTTGAGAGGCTTATATCCTGTATGGACTTGGTCAAGTCTCTGCACTAAGTACTTCAGCCACCCCAATGTTTCCTCCAGCCTCTATGGAAGAACTTTTGTTTCAGATCAATTTCTAATTCTTATCCCCTTTCATTTAATTGCAGGCAAGTCTTTCCTTTTTCCCTTTATTCTCTTTATTGGCTACCCAGCCTTCATTTGCCTTGCCCAGTACCTACACTCTTCAGGTGCTGTCTTTCCATTCCCACACCTGTCACTGGCTTCTAAGACTCTTGCCAGTCAAAAGGCTCACTCTGGAAGCATCAGACGTGCATCCAATATGTGAAATCAACATCAATTGAATGGCAAAGTTAATAGCTGTTGAGTTACTTACAGACCCAGCTCTGATTGGCTCCAAAGACTGTACTTTGTACCCAACAAAATTTCACTGAGAACACAAGAAAAAGAGTAAATGGAAAGACAGAATGTACTATGATTTCAGAGGCAAATATGAGCTCAAAAATCAAGGAATGATGCTACTTCATCTACTCCAAATGGATGGCTGGCTTCTGAATAAGCAGACCAGAAGTAGTGAACTGTCAGGGAAGGAGAACACCCAGGCAGTGGTGCTGATTCAGAAACCTGTGGGGCATGCTGTGAGAAATGGAGGAAGTAGGCAGTTTAATCCATTTTATCTTCAAACAGAAGTGCAGTAATAGACACTACCTTCCATTATTAGACCATGTTCTAAAATCAAATGTCTTAGTAACTTCATTTTTCCATTCACAATAGGATCCAAGAAAGTAAAGCGTATGGACTATTCTTTGAAGAGATCAGAATTCAAATTTCTACTGACATTAACTGTGAGAACAAAACTAAATTGAAGCCTGTTTTCCTAAACTTTAGAGTAGGAAGACTATTGTTTAGTTTCTAAACATATTGGGATAATTGAATGATGTAATGTATAGAAAAACTATAATGTCTAGCACAGGGGTGGCGAACAAGTTCGACACAAAGAGCCAAAATTTTAAACTGTGAGAGTCAGAGAGCCACACCACACAGTGACCTGCCAAAACAGACAAACACTCACACAAAAGCATATAATTTTAACAATAATATATTAAACAC
>CAUYPK010084671.1:0-88043 GCA_963574355.1 Loris lydekkerianus
AAATAAAAAAACTACAATCAACTTGAGAGGCAAAAACCTCAAATAGAAATTTTGCAGAAAAAGGAAACTTAAATATCCAACAAACACATAAATTAACGTTCAGCTTCACTAATAATCACAGAATTGGGTAGCTAGCATTGCTACCACTCAGGATGTCCACTCAGGATGACCTCAGCGGGCAGAGGGGATGATGCTGTGAGACCCTGCAGCAGAGTTGGGTCTTTCTGAAAGAGTTGCTAATGCTCTTTTAGAAACGTGGTGCTGGGTAGATGAGTGTCTGGGTTATGAGTATTCTTCTACTCTTTACAACACATTATATGTAGTTTTGTTCAAAATTGTTGTATTTTGTACAACATATCCACTGTGCAATGCACCTTACTTCTTGTCTTATTCTCTTTTTTTTTTTTTTTGAGACAGTGTCTCACTCTGTCACCCTGGGTAGAGTAGTAGAGTGCTGTGGCGTCACAGCTCACAGCAACCTCAAACTCTGGGGCTCAAGTGATCCACTAGCCTCGGCCTCCCGAGTAGCTGGGACTGCAGGTGCCCTCCACCACTCCCCCCTAGTGTTTCTGTTTTTGGTAGAGATGGAATCTTGCTCTTGCTCAGGCTGTTCTCAAACTATTGAGTTCAGGCGATCCACCCTTCCAGAGTGCTGGGATTACAGGCGTGAGCCACTGCCTGCCTTCTTGTCTTAATCTAAATTATTCCTTTGGTTTTTCCTTTTCTGCCATTCTTGCTATGGGAGAAGCTCGGACACCTGTGTGAGGGCCCGGCATGTAGCTCCCCGGGGTTTGTCCTGTGTCCCCAGCTTCTGTCTGGGCTCCTCACAGTTAACTTCCATCAGCCGGCCCTGCCCAACCCTCCCGGCTGCATTAGCCTTATTCTGCTAGAACTGATAACAAAAGTGTCGTGAATGTTAAATGCCGCGTTGAAGAGCACCAGGAAAGCATTTGGGAATGGGCCTCTCCAGGGGCCCTGCACTCCTGTTTGACTCCTTCATCTGGCTGATAGCAATATTGGACACCTGGAATGATCTCAGAGCTGACTCAGTAGTGCGTTTTGAATTCTATGTGACTGTCCTTTACACACCAGTCTCAGACATTGCACAACATTAAACTGTTCCATCACTGAGTGTCAGTAATGTTTGGCTGCCAACAGTGAGGAATCCACTCACCCCTCCACAGGGCACATGGAGAACCTCGATGGCCTGGAGCTTCTCTGCACCCCAGCGATGGCGCTGTGTGCAATAGCTGTTGAGAATAAAAATAGTCGAAGACTCAAAGAAGGTGCACATGTCCCAGACGGCAGGCAGAACTAAGCCCTTTGCTTTCATTACTGGTAATAGCTGTCGGATTCCAGAAGTATCTAGAGCAGGGGTTCTCAGCCTTCCTAATGCTTCCTAATGCTGTGACCCTTTCATACAGTTCCTCATGTTGTGGTGACCCCCAACCATAAAATTATTTTCGTTGCTACTTCATAACTAATTTTGCTACTGTTAGGAATCATAATGTAAATATCTGATATGCAGGATGTATTTTCATTGTTACACAGGGGTCGCGGCCCACAGGTTGAGAACCGCTAGTCTAGAGAGAATGGCAGGGGACAAAGGGG
Organism: Loris lydekkerianus; assembly: GCA_963574355.1. Lineage (NCBI taxonomy): Eukaryota > Metazoa > Chordata > Mammalia > Primates > Lorisidae > Loris > Loris lydekkerianus. The sequence continues at coordinate 1,612 of CAUYPK010084671.1, forward strand.
ACCTGTAGGGACAGTCAGAGGAAGAAGAGGGAGAGGCAAGTGTGTGCCACAGCTAGAGAAAGGACAGGCCTGCCACAGGTCAAGGGGGCTAAAGACTGCCACTGTTTTCTAAACTGCAAACCAGAGGAAGGAGGCAGAGTGGAGCAGGACCAGGTCTCTCTACCAAGGTCTTGGCTCTGAGGGCACTGGCAGGCCTCCCTCAAGGCTCCTCACCTCTGCAGGTGTCCCTGTGGGAGGACAGCTGCACCCCAGGAGCCCAGAAGGCAGCCCTCACCCCTGCAGCATCGTTGGGGAATTTGCTGCACGTCTCCAGCCTTCCGAGTCTGCAAGGGCACTGGCTGCAAGTTTGAGAGCATCTATGTCCGTGTCACCTGGGCAGAGTGTCAGCTCTACTGCACACGCAAACTGCCAAGCTGGCCCTGTGGCCCCACTCCACAGCTCAGAGAAACCACCCTCTCTCACCCTTCCCTCACTCTGCATCCCAGCTCAAGGATACTGGAAGGTCAGGAGGTGTACAAGGCAAGCTTGGGTAGAAGATTTTCCAGAAAGTTCTAAAAGAAATATGGAATTAACCAGGCAAGTGAAAGAAATGGGTGAGAGTGAAGAGGGTTCTGTATCTCCTTTGTGGTTTCTAAATATGTCAGCTAAGGACTTGAAGTGTCTGAAAGTGTCGATATGAGAGCCACTTAGGATGCTGCTCGGAGATGGTGCCACATGGGGATGACATCGTTAGGTCACGGACCATCGGAAGCCACGTGGGGACGACATCGTTAGGCCATGGACCATTGGATGTCACGTGGGGATGACATCGTTCGGCCACGGACCATCGGATGCCACGTGGGGATGACATCGTTAGGTCACGGAACATCATATGCCACGTGGAGATGACATCATTAGGTCATGGACCATCAGATGCCACGTGGGGACGACATCGTTAGGTCATGGACCATCGGATGTCACGTGGGGACAACATTGTTAGGCCATGGACCATCAGATGCCACGTGGGGACGACATTGTTTGGCCACGGACCATCAGATGCCACGTGGGGATGACATCGTTTGGCCACGGACTGTCAGATGCCACGTGGAGCTGATATTGTTAGGTCACGGACCGTCAACTTTACAGACAGACGGTTTGTGCCTAACGCTATTAAGATGGCTTTAATAGTTACAAAGTTAAAAGCTTCTACAGGGGAACTAGGTAGAAAGGTCTGGACAAACATAGCATAAAGGGCCTACTCTTTTTCTCTGTTTGAATCTGATCTCCCCTTAGAAACTCCCCAGGTTGTCATCTCCCCTTCCCCAATTTTCTCTGCAGCCTTGCAGATTCCAACTTAGAGGCTAGTGGTACTTGGTGCTGGAATCACCAACATCATGGCTACTAATATTTTAAATACTTTAAAAGCTGGCCACCCAGGCTGGCCTTTAACACCCTTATTGTAATAATCATTCCCAGGAACAATCAAAGTTGAGAAGGTTCTGGAAAATTACCCAAATTTGCCAGCAGTTAAAAGAAGCTAGGATTTGGGTGGTGCCTGTGGCTCAAAAGGGTAGATCGCCAGTCCCATATACCGGAGGTGGCAGGTTCAAACCTGGCCCCAGCCAAAAACTGAAAAAAAAAAAAAGAAGAAGAAGAAGCTGAGATCCAAGCCCAGGACCATCTGACTCCAAAGCCCTGGGTCCCAGCCCCAGGCCCCAGATTGTGTGACGATTAGTTGGGTGGATGTCAGCCTTTCTTCCCCACTCAACTGTAGGCCCCCTGTCGGTATAACTGGACCCTCGGGTGGACCTAGGCACCTGGCAAGGAGCTGGGCAAGGTGACACTAACACTAACTGATGCTGACTAACGTAAGGGCTACAAGATGTCTGGGGGTTAACACCGGGTACAACAGTTTTTGTTTCTTCAACACAATGCTGATTGGTGGAGCTCCCAGAAGAAGACAGACAGATTTCATTAAATTTGGGGTATTAGGCACTACAATTATACACACTTTATTACCCAACCTGGAAATTGCAATAACTTATTTTTTGTTTAAACACTTTCCTGATGAAGCTATTGCTCTTGAAAGATTTGCAAATGCATCTGTTGTATAATCATTTAAATATATTCCAACTTTAAATATACAAATGTGGTGGCTTTTTTAATTTTTTGGAAGAACCAAATCACTAAAAAGCCGATCTCTCTAAGAATTTAGATGGAGTATGAAGGTTTCTTCCTATACACATAATTTCCCCACTGTAATGCTGGAAGATACAGCAGTTAAGTGTATTGAAGTACAGTGGTCGAACATGAACCTGGCCCTTAACAATTTGCCAAAGGACAAAAGTAAAACCCAGTAGTAACACAGGTGCGCAGATGGTGACAGACAGAAGAGCCTGCAGTGGTAGTCAGTCTCCAACACAATGCTATCAAAGAGCCATGAAAAGTTCTAATTAGAATGTGCAGAGACAGAATTGACACAAAAGAAAACTGAAAACCAAAGAGTCAGATGACTAATTAAGAAGCAGGACTGTGTTTTCAAAAGATTACTCTACACAAATTCTATTCCAAAAGGTTCTGCTGAAGCCTTTCACATTTTCAGCTGCCAGGATACATTACCTTTATACAGGTGCAATATACTGACAATTTTCCAATCATTAAAGTGACATTTCCTGATCAAGAGGTCTGATGAGTCACAATTAAAGCCAATGAGCAAGTCCTGACGAAAGAAACAGAGAGGGGAGGAGGTGGTGAGAGCTCACATGAACCCCTGCAGGTACAAGAGAACCAGAGAAAGGTACGTAGATACAGACGGGCAGGGAAACGGACGGGCAGGTAGTCACAGACGGGCAGGTAGACACAGACGGGCAGGAAGACACAGACGGGCAGGAAGACACAGACGGGCAGGTAGACACAGACGGGCAGGAAGACACAGACGGGCAGGAAGACACAGACGGGCAGGTAGACACAGATGGGCAGGAAGACACAGACGGGCAGGTAGACACAGACGGGCAGGAAGACACAGACGGGCAGGTAGACACAGACGGGCAGGAAGACACAGACGGGCAGGTAGACACAGACGGGCAGGAAGTCACAGACGGGCAGGTAGACACAGACGGGCAGGAAGTCACAGACGGGCAGGTAGACACAGACGGGCAGGAAGACACAGACGGGCAGGTAGACACAGATGGGCAGGTAGACACAGATGGGCAGGTAGACACAGACGGGCAATAAGACACAGACTGGCAGGAAGACACAGACGGGCAGGTAGACACAAACGGGTAGGTAGTCACAGATGGGCAGGTAGACACAGATGGGCAGGAAGACACAGACTGGCAGGTAGACACAGAAGGGCTGGACGACTCAGACAGGCAGGAAGACCGACAGACAGGAAGACACAGACAGGCTGGTAGACACAGACTGGCAGGTAGACACAGACTGGCAGGTAGACACAGACAGACAGGAAGACACAGATGGGCAGGAAGACACAGACAGACAGGAAGACACAGACAGACAGGAAGACACAGACAGGCCAGTAGACACAGACTGCCATAGACACAGACTGGCAGGTAGACACAGACTGTCAGGAAGACACAGACAAACAGGAAGACACAGACAGGCCGGTAGACACAGACTGGCAGGAAGACACAGACAGACAGGAAGACACAGACTGGCAGGAAGACACAGACAGACAGGAAGACACAGACTGGCAGGTAGACACAGACGGGCCGGTAGACATAGACTGGCAGGAAGACACAGACAGACAGGTAGACACAGACTGGCAGGAAGACACAGACTGCCATAGACACAGATTGGCAGGTAGACACAGACTGGCAGGAAGACACAGACAGACAGGAAGACACAGACGGGCCGGTAGACACAGACTGCCATAGACACAGACTGGCAGGTAGACACAGACTGCAGGTAGGCACAGATGGGCAGGAAGACACAGACAGGCAGGTAGACACAGACGGAGACCCTGGCACAGAGTGGAGGGCTCAGGTCAGGTGTGGAGAGGCCACCAAACCCCTGATAGGGCATGAGCACAATGGCACTTGCTAAGTGTGGCCGTGGGGATCAAAGGTGAGGACAAGGAAAACAAACCTCGAGTATGTCCTCTCCTAAAGAACTGTGGGCAGCCAGGAGGCAGATGACCCTCAACACTTAAGAAGACATCCCGTTGGCTATGAGGCCCCCATGTCACCCCAGGTCTTACTGCCACAGGGCCATAGAAGCAGTGACCCAAAGACAAGGAGGAGTCAAGACTATCAGAGCTGTGGCCACTACCTTAGGGCAGGGTGGACTTTTCCCTTCTTACCTGGGGTACTGGGACTGCAGAAGAACCTGGCTGGGGCTTGGGAGCAGGAGTGAGGTTAGGGTGGTACAGCCAAGTGCTGGATCACACCTCATGCTCATCTTTGAACAGGGTACGGAGAAGGTGGTGGGGAGGAGTGTGGTGGTCAGGGGAACCCCAGCCCTGCCACGCTTGGTGTGAGGGGGTCACAGATAGACAGGTAGACACAGACATCTATCTGTCTACCTGTCCACGCTGCCCAGCTCCCTGCACGGTGTGAGCCCCACCCTGTGTCCCCTGGGGTCACAGGCATATGAGACACCAGGGAGGGACTTCAGCAATCTTGTTGGTGACCTTCCTATGTGGGGGACCCCTGGGAAAGAGATCCAAGGACTGAGGGGCTGCCAGAGGCAGAGAGGCCATTGGCAGAGGTCACACTGAAGTGGCTCCCCGAGGACAGAGCAGGGAGCATGGACAGTCCCCTGGTGCTGCCCATCTGGTCATTCAGAAGGCACCCACCCGCGGACCACACCATCCATCTGCCATTCAGAGGGGACCTGCGGAGAAGGTCTACCATTCAGAGGGGACCTGCTGGACAGCCAGCAGAGTGCCCTGATAGCAACCTATCAGGTGACAGAGGGACACATGTCATTGTTGTATTTGGCCTTCCCGCCAGACACATGGGTGAAGAAGGGCCAAGGAAAGGAGGAGAGGATGAGGGACAGAGGGGATCCCAGCAACTGCCAGGGCACATGGCTGCAGCCTCAAGGGCCAGAGGAGTAGGTATGCCTGGACTCTTTACTAAACCAGAGTGACCAGAAAGCTATGGAGACCTGCCACCGTGCCATGGGAGGGGAGGATGGGCTGCGACACACAGCTGAAGGCATGAGGAGGAAACACCACAGCCATTTACATCCACCCCAGTGAGCTGATGAGCCAAGCACTGCATGTGGATCACTGGTGAAGAGGAGCAGAAGAGCACAGACGGGCAAGCAGAGGGCAGCCCTGCTCAAGGCCAGAGGGGCCCTGTGCGTCCAGGAAGGGGTGGGGACAGCAAGCACAGAGCTCAGAGCCCAGGCTGGACACCAAGAAAGCCAATGATATATAAAAATCCCTTTGTAAACTATAAGCCATCATATAAATAATTTATAATTATGTATTTTTTCTTCTAAATGTCATAATTAAAGTCAGTTACATGTCACTATCTAGTGCAGACTTTCCGGGCTTTCACAGAAAGTGTTGGGTAACACCAATGCATTGTGTCCAAACCTCACCAGCTGCCAACAAGCGAGGGTCTTTCGGCATGTGCCCAGCCTCAGCTCCGGGATGTCTGAGGGTTGGGGGCAGAGTGGGCAGCAAGGCAGGTGAGATCCTGGGAGCTGGACTGCTGCATCTCAGACCACACTGCCTAGCTCCCTGCATGGTGTGAGCCCCCACGCTTTGTCCCCTGACTGGGGAGAGCAGGCGGCATGTCCTCACTTCACCCGGAGTGTGATGCAATCACAGTTTTCCACTCTCCTATGTTTGGGCCACAGAGACCAGGCCGTGGAGAGATTTCAGGGCTACTGCTGGCTCCACACTCAGATTATGGATCAAGAGAGTCCATTGTGCAAAGAGTTTCTGGGACGGGGGCTCTTCCAACCCCGCTGCCTATTCAGGACGGAATCCGCAACCTCGCCACACATCCACGTTCGTGCGCCCCATGCCTGCACACGGACTCACAGGGTACGGTCTTCCCATCTGCATGAGGCCACTCGGTGTGCTCCCCAATCAGCCCTAACTGGGCTCAGTGGGGTCCAGAGCACCCCAGGACTGTGAGCAGTGACAGGCGCATCCCCTGAAGTCTGCTGCCAGATGCTCCATCAAGCCAGACGACTCGGCATCCATTTGTCAGCTGAAACCTGCAACTGAAAGGAAAGACAGGGGCTGTTTTGTCCAATTTAGAGCCTACTTGAAATTAGTGGAGAATAAATGTTCCAAATTCAAACCTTTCAAGGGACAATTTCCATTAAGCCTGAGCTCAGCTTCATTTCTGATGCACTGTTGCAAGGAGTAACAGCTGTTAGGGGCACTATAACAGCCACCGAACCATAAACCTGAAAAAGAAAACTCTCTTTTCTGATGGTCACCAGGAGAGCAGGAGCGTGCATGGCACATTCTGTGAGATGAGATGACACTGCCAGAGTCCACCGTTCCCCAGAGCGGCACTGACAGTCACTGCACAGACGCCACGTTGCCAGAAACATTCCTCCCGCCCCTCAGGTGAGCGAGGCCAGCTTGGTCCAGCATAAGAGGAGCAGAGACGCCACAGGAATTAGGGAACGTCCCACCCTGGCCAGAGTGTGGCACAAGGTGGCAGGCGCTCTGAGGAGGGGTCAGAGGTGACCTCCGTTAACTGGTCAGCCTGTCAGAGGTCCGGCCTTGAGGTGGATGGTTCCTCTGCCCAGCACAACCCCGGACTCGGGGATGCATCAGGAAACAAGCCCACACACACCTTTGCACAAGCGTACAGCCCCTAAGTGAGGCAGGGAGGGGATGATACTTACACCAAAACAGTTTGCCTTGAATGGCGTAGCTGCTGGAAACATCACACAAACCCTGTGTAACCGAATCCTGGAAGCAACTAACACTGCGTTCAGAACTGACATTGGAACCAAAAGTGCCCAAGCCTAGGGCAGAGGGACAGGTGTCCACAGACGTCCCAGCACAGCACTGAGCAGATGGACAGTCTCCCAGATGGACAGTTCCCCAAGATGGACAGTCACTGGTAGAGTTGGAGATATCGACGGGGGCTGGTGTAGGTGAGGATCAGTGGGCAAGGGGGGTGTGGAAGGAGCACTGAGCTGTGCAACGGCTGGGGGCAGCAGCCACATCTGTGCTCCTTAGAGCAGGGTCAAGGAGGGAGGCCCACACTGTTTAGCATCACCGGGAGACCCGCCATGGTGGTGTAAAGGGCCTGAGGGCACAGGGATCAACTGCAGCAGTCTGGGCAGGACACACTGGGTATGGGGAATGGGAGGGGAGAGGGCTCCCGGGACTGGAGGTCACGGGGTGGTGGCTTCTGGCATCACTGTCACAGCCTATGGTTCTATTTATCAACATGGGGTGTTCAGGGAGGAGCAGGCTTCTCTGAAAAGCGGAAGCCCCAGGATGGGGGGAGGCTTAGAAGGAGAAACCACGGTCAGGAAAGGGCAAGAGCTCCCATCTGCTCCCTCTGCCTTCCTGCTGTCCCACCAGCAGCAGCCTCGACCTGCCAGTGCCCCATGGGACATGCTGCACTTCCTGCCCCTAACACAGTGATAACAATTTACAGGGAGGTGCAGGGTCCCAGGAAGGACACCAAGGAGACAATGGGCAGCTGCGTTCAGAGCTAACGAAAAGTCAGGTTAAAACTAAAATTTCGTATTGGATTTAATGAGGTAGAGGACATTGGTGCCCTTCAAAGGACAGTTTTGGTGAAGCAGTGGAGGCAGGAGCAGAGGAGGGAAGGGAGTTAGGATGGGACAGAGTGATGCCAAATGGCAGCTGCCGGGGGCAGAGACCACAGCGTCCCCTGAGGTTTTCTCTCAAAGCCACAAGCACATGATGGAGGCCTGTGCACAACTGACAGGTGAGTGAGTTGGTGAGTGAGTGACTTTCTGTGAGAGAGATGGAAGTTGAAGTGCAGGGGGCTGCTCAGTGGGAAGCCGGGAGGTCTCAGTTCCCAGGTGGTGCACGTGGGAGTGGGAAGAGGAGAAGCCCGATGCGCCAGACAGGCAGGTGCAGGCTGAGCCCCGATGAGGAGGGGACCCCAGCGCCACACAGACCCCTTCTTGCTTCAGGAGGTTGTGTTCTGTGAGCAGAGGACACAGATCACTCTGATGAGAGCATAAAGTGCTAGAAGGCAAAGCTAGAACCTCTTCACTCTTGGTTTCCACAAAGAGCACGTCAACTGTCTTCCTAGCAGAAGGATAAAAGCAGGAGATGTACAGAAGTCATTCCTCCAGGCCCCTCACCAAACCACAGCAAAGGCTGACTTTATAGCCTGAACGATGCCATGGGCTCCACTGTGATCCAGATCACAGATTCCAGGAAAACAATGGGGCTCCAATCTGACAATCAGGAAGATAATCTGGATTGAAATTACACTGTGGGCACTTGCACAACAAAGACTGTCCACTTGAAATAAAGATGTAAATGCCTTTTTATTCATGGTCTCGATTTCAAACAGGTAGAACACTTTGTCCTTCAACTGAAAATGGGCAGATGCCTTGGAGACGTGCCAGAGGCCGGGACTAAGGGAACCCCGGTGGGGCCATGATGGCTGTGGTGTCACAGGGGCACCCATGGTGCAGTGCACCAGGGGGCCAGGTGGCGCCTGCCTGTCACAAATGCAAGGGATTGCAAGTGAGGGCCCTCAAATTTAACAACCAGAAGGCCCCATGGAAAGCACAGAGCCGACAGCTTGCCTGCTGGCAGGGACATGGGAGAGGCCACACTGAGGAGGGAGCAGTGTGCTCAGCCAGACAGTGACCTCTGCATAGTGACACTGCACAGCCCAGGACATGGGACTGGAAGGAGACCCCTGTTCCCAGAGCTGAGGGAGAAGGAGCAGAGCCGGGGCAATAGGATGCTCATGCCTTTCTGAAGGCGGCCAGTCTTCATGTATATGCCTCAGAAACTCACAGCCCTGCTACTGAACATTCTGGACTTACAGGATGATGACAGGAAGAGCTAAGATTTAAAATCCTGCTGAAAGCCTTGATATGGACTCCTCCAAAGTTGAGCAGCGAGAGAGAAAAACCACAGGTCCAGGATGACAGCAGGCTGAATTTGGGCAAGACAATAACAAGGATGGACACTTAGGTGGGGAAGGATTTGACAGCTCAGTCAACGAGGGGCCCTAGAGAACGTGGATGGAGCTGTGTCCCCAGGAAGGTCCAGAGCAAGTCTCGGACCAGCTTCTCCCCTGAACTGCCCAGGAGAATAGGAAGGATGAAAAATTAGTGCATCCCCAGAGAACCCACCACCCACAAAGGGAGAGGAGTGTAACTCAAAGGGGCACCTGTTTAAAATGTGGGATTTTAGTCTTAAAAAGATAAAGATGCATGATTTCTAACTGCAAATGCAAATGGAGCTTTTAGAGTAGGAGCATTAACTGATAAATAATTACAAACAAAGAAATGCTGCACCAGCTTCCCTGCATCCCATGTCCACAGCAGCTTGTGCTCACAAGGCACAAATGTGGGAGTAAAAGCACTGATGAAAGTCAGGTGGATGGATGGATGGACAGGTGGGTGTATGGAAGGATGGACGGGGGTGGATGGGTGGATGGATGGATGGATGGATGGATGGGTGGATGGATGGATGGACAGATGGACGGGTGGGTGGATGGAAGGATGGACGGGGGTGGATGGGTGGATGGATGGATGGATGGATGGACGGACGGGTGGGTGGATGGAAGGATGGACGGGTAGGTGGATGGGTGGGTGGATGGATGGAAGGAAGGAAGGATGGATGGATGGATGGATGGATGGATGGATGGATGGACAGGTGTGTGGATGGAAGAATGGATGGGTGGGTGGGTGAATGGACAGATGGACGGATGGATGGACGGATGGATGGATGGATGGACAGGTGGGTGGATGGATGGATGATGGGTGGGTGGATGGATAGACGGATAGATGGATGGATGAGTGGGTGGATGGATAAATGGACAGATGGACGGACGGGTGGGGTGGGTGGATGGATAGACGGATGGATGGATGAGTGGGTAGATGGATGGATGGGTGGGTGAATGGATGGACGGACAGACAGATGGACGGGTGGGTAGATGGATGGATGGATGGATGGGTAGATGGACAGATGGACAGATGGACATATGGACAGATGAATGGATGGATGGACAGATGGACAGATGGACAGATGGACAGATGGGTGGGTGGCAGATGGATGGATGGATGGGTGGGTAGATGGACAGATGGATGGACAGATGGATGGGTGGGTGGATGGATAGACGGATGGATGGATGGATGGGTGTATGGATGGATGGATGGGTAGGTGGATGGATAGATGGACAGATGGATGGACAGGTGGGTGGGTGGATGGATGGATGGATGGATGGACGGGTAGATGGATGAATAGGTTAGTGGATGGGGGGTAGAAGGGTGCATGATTAGATGGATGGATGGATCAACCTCTGTGCCCATCAGCTTGTAACTTGGAGGTCTTTCTAAGAAGAGTCCCAATCAGGTCACGGGAATACTGATTTCTGACCAGTCCAGTCCAGTCCACTGCACTCACTGGCCAGCAACACAAAGCCACCTTCCTGGCTGAGGACCACTCTGTGTCCCAGAGCCACATGTGCCCTTTGGCACTCTGCTGCTGGTGGTCCTTAAATCTGCCCACAAGTACCCCTGGGGCTCACAGTGCCTGTCAAAATCAAATGAAAGGATAAAGATGATTCTCTAAACAGCTTTTGATTTAGGGAAACGGAATTGCAATGCGGGGCATACATACAGACTGGGCTGATCTTATTATGTCCAAAAAGAAAAGAGAAAGATTTTTTTAGAAAGAGAATGTATTGGTATTGTTTTGAGATAAACTCATTGGAACTAGCGAGGTTGGGGAGATACAGGCTCCGGCAGGGCTGTGATGGAGGAGGAAGAGGTAAGGAGTCAGTCTTAGGAGTCAGCAGGTCGGTCGTTCACCAGCTACTGGGTAAGTCCAGTCTCAAGATGACCACAGGTCATGTCGGCGGCTGGCTGGCCATGCGCTCTGTGGGCAGGCGTTCGTGCCCAGGGCACTTTCCCCGCCCCTGCCCTCTAGTCAGGTGTGACAGGAAACTGCAATGTGTATGATCAGTTTCCACACTCACAGTATATTGCTGAGCTGGAATGGCCCAGGGAGCTTGCAACAAATTTTGTAATCTACCTCATTTTTCTATGACTATTTAACTGAGAAGAACACACAGATGTGACAGCCTGCTTCTGCAGGAGAGCTGTGAGGTCCCCCCGGGTGAGCCCCACCAAAGGGCCTGCTCCAGCTCCACAAGGCGGCCGAGCCGTGGGGGCTCAGTGCGCCACTGAGGTGGAAAGTGTGTTTTCAGAGCCTGTTTAAAAATGGATCCCCACAGGCAGGCCCCTTCCTCTGTGTCCACTGCAGAATATTCACTAGGTGCCTGGCCTCTCTCTCACTGATTGAGTCAGAAATAAAAATCCATGGAGACATTTTTGTCTTTTGTCTTTGTGTCTTTTTTACATAAGAAATTTGGGGGCCACGTCCTAGAACACAAACGCGGTGGGTCACCCCCCTCTACAAATGCGCTCAATGAGGCAGAGGACGAAGTCCAGGAGGAGAAGGGGGGCATCTGTGCACAGGGCCCCAGCCTGGGACTGAGCCTCTCCCAGACATCACCGAGGAAGGCAGCAGGGCTGGACTGCGGTGTGCGTCCACCTGCCTGGACACGGCTTGTGGTACCACCCCATGCGTGCACACAGCCCTCCTCCAGGTGACAGGGACAAACACGGAAATCTTGCTATCTGTTCATGACTCTGGTGCCCTCTCCAAGGCAGCACAGCTGTGGAAACCTCCCTCTGGGTCAGCCGACAGGGAGGCCACCAAGGGCCCACGTGCACCTGTACTCCTGGTACGCAGGGACCCGGCTGGGGTGAAGCCCAACATGGGGGTGGGGGGAGGCCCGCCCTAGAGGGCCCCAGAGCCAACCTCAAACTACACTGCTTTCCTGAAGAAAATTCGGATTTAACTTTACATAAAAAGAAAAAAGAGAGAAAGTTTCTTTAGGGGGAAGTGACAAAAAGTGTTTGAGCACGTCAGGACAGAGAGAGCTGGCTGGGGTTTGAATCGCAGTCTCTCTCCACCACTCGCCAGCTTTATTGTCCCAATTTCTCCGCTCACTCAGGTGAGAAGGAGAGAAGTGCAGGCAATTACCTCAATGTCCTTTCCTCGTGCCTGCACTATTGTCTAAAGTGAAAACACCATTGAACAGAAGCGTGGCTTAAAATGTACCTTTCGTCCCCCTGGAGAGAGCCTGGACACCGCCATCATTTTGGCAGGGGGGCCGTGCAGCCCCGGAAGCCTGGACTTCACCAGGCAGGAGTCAGCAGCTGCCCTCAGTCCCCAGAGCCCTGCTGCTCAGCCACAACACCCAGGCTTTGGGAACCAGAAATACTGTCCTTTCACATCGTCTGACAAATTCAGCCCATTTTTCGTAAAGGTTCTAGGATCAAGACCTTCCTGAATTATTTTCCAAAAGACATCAGTATAGAAATAAATGCTGTTTTTCCTGTAACTTTATTAGCTGTGATTCTGAAGCAGGTGGCAATCAGTTTGTATTTATTTTGGGAGAACGACTTGAACTTGATCTTGTTTCCTGAGTACTCTGTACCCTCCAAGGAGACAGGTTCTACATCAATGTGGTGATGATGTGATTTACCTACAAGAGCCACCTCTCCTAATTAGTCTGATTAGAAACTCAACCAAACCTGATGTGCTACTCGCCCAGGAGACCCCCACGCATGTCTGCAAGAATGAAAATGAAACAGTTCCAGCTCGGCACCCACAGCACAGTGGTTATAGCACCAGCCACATGCATCAAGGCTGGCGGGTCCGAAACCGGTCAGGCCTGCTAAACAACAATGACATCCACGACAAAAAATAGCCAGGTGTTGAGCCAGGCACCTGTAGTCTCAGCTACTTGGGAGGCTGAGGTAAGAGAATCACTTAAGCCCAAGAGTTTGAGGTTGCTGTGAGCTGTGACACCAGGGAACTCTACCAACAGTGACAAAGTGAGACTCTGTCTCAAAGAAAAAAAAAAAGAAAAGAAAATGATGCAGTTCCAGTGACAATACGGGACAGTATTGTCCACAGCAGCCCCCAAGTCAGACTTTTCGGCACCTGCCGCCCAGCCAACGTGCACAATGAGCAGATCCGAGCCACCCCAGCCTCCCGGATCCAACCTGCCCCCAGGTGTTGGGGTGCCTTCCCCAGCCCACTCTGCCTGGAGGAGATCCCTGGGGCTGGCTCTCCATTTCTCAATAACTCAGAATGATATCCTCATTTCCCGTTACACCTTCATGGATTTTCTTCTGTGCACTTACTCCAACTATAGTTCAACTGTGACCCACGTAACTTATGTGATTAATGTCTGTCTTCTCCACCGGATGAAGTTTGGTTCTGGCAGGGACCATGCCTTCTTGTTAATCTCAGCATGTGACCACAGTGCCTGGCATATAGGAGACACTTGATAAACACCGGGTGAAGGATCAATCAACGAATCACTCAGACAGCATTTAATGATGTTATCGATGAATAAGTTGATCATTCAATCAGCGTTTTATGAGAATATCAATGAATGAATCGATAAAACACTCAATCAGCATTGTATGATGATATCTCTTTGATTTTGAGGAAGAACATTCTTTAGAAAGACCAGGACACAGTGGAGCCCTCTGTTGCTGACACATCCATGCATGCTGGAATAAGATCACAATGGGTTCCTCTGCTGACACATCCACGCATGCTGGAATAAGATCACAATGGGTTCCTCTTATAGCCCATTGCATTTGTGACTCCACAGCCGGCTGACCCTCCCGGTCCCGGACTCCACCACAGTGGCTTCCCAGCCTTAGCCCCAGGGAAGATCCCACAGGCAGGCAGACCCTGCTCCTCGGCCATCCTTGGGGTAGGATGTGCACAGGCCACCTCTGGATGGCACCAGCAGGTGTAATCTGAGTGGCCAGTCCCTGCGCTGCCTCCTGCAGGTCACACACCTTGTGTACAGAGCAGTGCAGAAGTCTCTGGCTATGTGTGAGAATTCTAAGATTTGCAGCTAAGCAACTGAAAATGCCAGAAATTCCTCTATTACCAACATTAAGGAAGAAACACTAACAGGAATGGCCTTCCCTCCATCAAGAGAAGAAAAGTGTCTCCTGTCTCCTAGGGCTCACTTTGGGTGAGGACTGGAAACGGCTGCCGTCCCAGGGGCATGCACAGTGATGTGCCCACACGTGATGCAAAGGAGGACGCCTGGAGGGCTGTTGTCACGAGCAGAGGTGCTGGGAGAACTCAGCAGCCAGGATCTGGTGCTCTCTGTGCTGAGTGGAGAAAACCTCACACCAGGGGACCCCGAGCAGCAGCCACGCCCACCTCTCCACCCTGTGTATTGGGCTCTGGGCCCTTTCTCTTCACTGGGGCCATCTCTGTGTCTCCTCTCTGCTCCTTTATTCGTGCTGCTGGACCCCAACCACCTGCAGGGACCCCTGTCGCCCTGCTGATGGGGCAGGCTTCCGGACACCCACACCTCTGCAGACACCATAAATCAGGCCCTCGTCCGCTCACGCAGAAGTCCACAAATGCCACTCTCACTCCAGCAGCTCAGGACATGAGATTTCATAATGTTCATAAAAAGAAAAATATGTCCTCAATAAAAACAACACTTAATATTCACAAGTAAGAAATCACAGTTCGCATCGCACAACAGTACTGAGAACTTAATAACAGGAGGTTAATAACCATAAAATACTCTGATTCGTCTTCCTGCGGGACTGGGGAACGGCTCCAGATGCTCACAAGCAATTGTCTGTTTCTGGAAGAAACCCGGGTGAGGCAGAGACTTGTGCTGCCCCCGAGACAGGTAGGAACACGTGTCTCAGACACGAGCTTGGGGCAGGGGTGGGTGGCACACATTTTAGGGTTGTTTAAGGAATGTTTAGGCTGCAACACAGAACATAAATACAACACAGAGTAAATGGCAGAATGGTGATCATTTATCATCAAGTCAGCATCAGAAATGGGGTTTTGTTAAATTACAATATTTCTCTGTTTCTAAATGTCTCCAACAAGCCCAAGCAAAGTGCCTTGCAGATGACCTGAGGTCTTTGCCCCCCTCCCAATGCCTGCGTCCAGGGTCCTAGCCATCGATCTCTGGCCTTAGGGTGGCTGGGACAGTTGGGAGCTTCTCTTTCATCAGTGACAAATGTTTTCCAACACCCCAGTGCAGAGCCCACCTGCCCACCCCACACATGGTGGGAAACAGCAGCAAAGACCTGCTCTCTACCAAGCTTGCCAGGACCTGCATTTCCAAACCCACCATTGCTTCTGATGTGGTCTCCTGGGAAGCTGGGACCCTGTCCCTGCTAGTGGCCAACGCTGCCCCTTCCAGGGTGGCCGGGAGCTCCAGAGTGGGAAAGGGCTGGGAGCAAAGGACGTGTGTTATGCAGGCTGAGCTGGTAGCACCATAAATTCCTCTGAAGGTCACCCAGAAAGACATGTGCAGAATGAGAGGCCTCGTTGGAAATTCAAAACCCTTTTAGCTGATGAGAGCTCTGGTATGTTTGATGAACACAGTTTCGTTTTCCACTCATTTGGGAGAAAATGGTTCTTTGCATATTTTCTTTGCACGAGTGTTCGCACACACACACACACATACACACACACACACACAAAATAGAAGCGCAAATCAAAATTGTTTCTCAAGCAGATTCCTGAAATACTCTGGACAAATATTTATCACAATTTTAATGGGAAAGTTACCAGCAGTTTCCTGCCTGACAGCTCTCCACTATATTGGAAGTCTCCGCGCCTGTGAGCCAAGACAGATTGATGGGCACAGCCACGCAGGACGAGTGGCCCTGAGCATCCATCACAGTGCAGAGAGCCACCCGGTGGCTCAGGGGACATCACTCAAGACACCAAACTAATGCTTATAATAAGCGGGTCATTTCAGTCAGATTTCCAGGAAGCTCCATGGTCCCAGGCTGAGTGGGTGCAGGGCTGGCCTCACTGCTGACATGGGGATCCTGCCACCTTCTGAGTCTGGAGACCTGCAATGAGGGGTGAAAGGCTCAGCCCCTGGCACGGGCGGGGGCCAGGTGCTGGCACCAACACACATGTCCTCTACCAGGAGCGTAGCCTGTAAGCACCATCTTGACAGAAGCTTGGAAGCGGCATCACATTCAAAAAGCAACAGGGGTGCAGTGATTATTTGATGAATTAAAACGAGCTCTCTGGCGGGACTCAGAGCTTCCCACTGTGGCCATGATGAAGACTGAGGGACACTGAGGCTGGGTGCCTAGGCTTTCTGCACAACTGGGTCTGCGGCATCATGTGCACAGCACCAATGTCTGCAACTTGGGGTGTAGCCCAGGCCATGTCAGGGGCAAAGCGCCTTGGAGCAAGTTGGCCGGAAGGCAATTGGGGCCTCCCGGTGCAGACGCCAGAGGCCGAGCCTGGCAGGTACGGAGAGGGTGCAGCCCATGAGGAGGGGCAGCAGCAGACCCACGGCAGGTGCTTAGGTCCCATATGGGGCCTCAGAGATGCAGCTGGAAGCCATGAAAGAAAACAGGCCCTCAAAAGCACCCTGGGGCTCCCTCATCTGGAGCCGGCCAGCTGGAGGAGTGGAGCCCTGGATGCAAAGGCCAGAAGAGCTGGCAAGAGGGTGTGGGGCCAGAGAAAGGCCAGCAGCAAGCGGGTGTCCAGTGGAGGAAGCAGGGACGTGGGACAGACCCTAGGTCTGTTCAGTCTCAGAACCCCTGGGCCTATTGTCTTAAAGGGCAACAAGCTCCCATTTCTGATTTCTCTCCCAATTTCCTTTACATAAAGAGACTGACTTAATGATCTGAGCCCTGAGATCCCATCCAGGGTGTGGTCTCTTCACTACCTCCCAGGAAGGCACAGACAACACACAACCCACAACACATGTGAGGAACACACAACACACATGAGAAAAACACAGGGCACGTGCACAGAGACATACACACAACACTCGACACATGAGTGGAACATGCACACGAGCTCATGTGCCATACACACGGCACATTCACAACACACACATGAGCACCGGTGTGTGTGCACAGTACACATGCACGTACACAAGCAGACACCTACAACACACACTTGACACACGTTCACCACATACACAAACACCAGAGACCTGCTCACATCTAAAAACACGTCAGCCGATGCTGTGGCAAGCCTGCCCTCGCCAAGGGGGTGGAGCAGCCACCACCCTGAGTGCAGCTGCTCAGAGTGGCATCCAAGGAAGCACCGTGTGGACAGTGAGGACGACAGGGACGGACAGCAGAGACGCCCGGGATGTTCCACAAAGGGACGAGGCCCCATCGGCAGCAGTGGGTGGAGCACAGAGATGTGCTGTGATGAGAATGGGCCTTCCCTGAAGTCCCCTCCCAAAGCCTCTCGCCCCAGTCTCATCCCTAGAAAAACACCAGGCAGCTCTGGTGGAGGGACCCTCTGAAAACCCCTGCCCCGTGCTCCTCAAGGTCATCAAGGTAGTCAAGGTTGTCACAAGCAAAGAGAGTCTGAGAAACCATTGAGGCCTGAGCCTGCTGTGCAGACACAACCACGTGAGACCAGGGGCCCCAGACATGGGAAAGGAAGTCAGGGGACACGAGGGGCTGGGAATAAAATAGGACTTTCACCCATAAGGACACATCAGTTTTGCACATTAGCTGTGACACAGGCACCCAGGAAATGTGAGACGTTAACAAGAGGGAAAGTTGAATGTGACTATTACCAGCCACTGTTCACCTAAACAGCCATTTCCTACAGGCGCTGCTGGCCAGGCCCTAACTAGGCCGGATGACCCTACGGGCTGACTTCGGGAGATTGTTCACTCCAAGGCTTCTGTCATGGAGAAATTGGGGGAATGGACCGGACCCCAGGGTACCAGCTAAGGTCTGTGCACCCACCCAGTGAAGTGTTGACTAAGCATGAATTTAGTCTAGAGTAAAAATGCTTTGAAGATAGAACTACTTTAAGAGAGGGAAATATTGTGTAAATATCTCCCCCCTCGTAACTTCTGAGGAGGAAGTTTAATGTATACTATACTGAGTAATAACATTGCTGACACTTACTTTAACTGTGAGAGTAAAAGTAACAAAGGGAACAGCGGTCAGAGCAGCTCTTTGGGGAGATGTCCCCACTGCTCTCCGGAATCGCTGGCTTTTCTGCAAATAAAGGTGAAGCTGTTTACCTCTCACCTGCTTCTCTGCTGATTGGCTCGGGTGACAGGTGGACGACTCCTGTGTCCAGCAACATAAGCAGACTGTAAGGCGCTGTACATCTTCCCAACCTTTCTGGAAATCTAAAACTATTCTAAAATATATAGTTAATTTAAAACTTAAAAATAATCACATCCAGTTTGCTGTGAATGCCAGCGCCCAGGCCCCGTCCCTCGGACCACCTCCTCCTCCAAGTCTCATGTCAGACCTGTGGGCCACTATCTCACCATCACTGCCACTCCATCACACACCACTGGAGTTTGCAGGCTGACCTCTGCTGCGGCTTAAATGCTTGTCCCTTTCAGGCCTGTGATGAAGCGTTCTTGCCTTTGTAAAGGAGTAAAGTGTGACATCTGTGAAAGGTGCCTAGGCCACGCGGGCTGCACCCCCATGGGGGATCCATGCCCTCACAAACCGGCCAGCGTCCCCTCTCATGTTCTCTGTCTCGCCTTCCCCCACAGGGTGACGCAGCAGAAGGCCCTTTCCTGATGCCAGCACTGTGACAGGGGACGGCCCAGCCTCCAAACTGCGAGCCAATAAACTTTTCTGCCCATTATAAATTTCTCCGTCTTAGGAATTCCATCACAGCAACACAAAACATTAGATGGTGTTCATTATCACACACAGAGTGGAGGAGGGTCTAAAATCTGCCCCATTGTGCACGGCCGCACGTTAACACAGAGCGTCTCACAGACTTAGGTGGGGCGACGGACCTGGACAGCAGGGCGCTCGGCACCCACTATCACCCATTTTAAAATTTCAAGAACAAGCTCTTTCTTAATAGCCAGAAGATGCACATTTTTCTTTGTTCTTCCTCTTAAACTTGCATTTTCCGTTTCTCTTCTCCCAAAGAATTTTATCCCAACAAAATAAATGTTTATGCCTGAAATTGTGTGATTCCTCATCCTATCATAGCACAAGAAGATTGATACAAAATGTTCATTTTTTAATTTCCAGTGACTATAATACTCTAAGTGTTAAAAAAACTTTCTTCTGAACTGAATTTTTCTACAGTACTACTGGTATACAATTAATCAAAACAACATAAATAAGTTATCTACACTGTACTAGATACATATTAAGCATAAAAATAAATTTTTACTAGAAGTGTATCCTTTAATGAAAAGGATGGGGCTGATTTTCCCAAAAGGTTCATTGATCCTCAACACTATTCCTTACAGCTAGCCTGGGACCGGCACCAGGGATTGAGTCTATTTCCACTTTTTTTCATTTTATTAGTAGATGTATGAATTGAGAAAACGTGTTCACCAACAACGTGTAGGTGAGCATGGGGCTTTGTTACAACTGTGTCATCGAATCCTCTGAACCTCTTCCCAGGCTTGCCATGCAGAAAACCACAAATGAGTGTCACTTAATGACACTTCATTGGAATTATTTATCTGTTTAACACCAAGAATAGACCAGGTCTTTGCTCAGCATTGCCTTCAGCCACTGGCTTTCAGAAAGGACGTCCCCTCGTCTTCAGAGTAAGTGTCCTCCCAAACAGTCAGCAATATCTCGTGCTACACCCAACAGTTTCCTGGTCTCACACCTGGTGAGATCCAGGTGGGTGACAGTCCTGCCCAGGGAGGAACAGCAGCCCCCGGCTGGCCAGGCTAACAAGAGGACATGGAAATTAAGTTCTTTAAAGTAGGGCCCATGTGAAGATATTCACCTGTGAAGTCAGAATCACCTAGGGATACACAGGAGCCCAGGACAAAAAAGGTGCAGGAGCACAAGGACCCCAGAAAGACACGCGCTCAGAAATACAGGGACCCCGGGAGCACAGGGATACAGGGACCCCGGGAATACAGGGATTCAGGGAGCCCAGGAGCACAAGGATATAGGGACCCCAGAAGCAAAGGGATTCAGGGACCCCGGGAGCACAGGGACACAGGGACCCCGGGAGCAAAGGGATACAGGGACCCTGGGAGCAAAGGGATTCAGGGACCCTGGGAGCACAGGGATTCAGGGACCCAGGGAGCACAGGGATTCAGATACCCTGGGAGCACAGGGATTCAGGGAGCCCAGGAACACAGGGATTCAGGGACCCCGGGAGCACAGAGATACAGGGACCCCGGGAGCACAGGGATTCAGGGACCACAGGAGCACAGGGATTCAGGGACCCCAGGAGCACAGGGATACAGGGACCCCGGGAACACAGGGATTCAGGGACCCCAGGAGCACAGGGATACAGGGACCCCGGGAACACAGGGATACAGGGACTCCAGGAGCACAGGGATTCAGGGACCTCAGGAGCACAGAGATTCAGGGACCCGGGAGCACAGGGATACAGAGACTCCAGGAGCACAGGGATACAGGGACCTCAGGAGTACAGGGATACAGGGACCTCGGGAGCACAGGGATACAGAGACTCCAGGAGCACAGGGATACAGAGACTCCAGGAGCACAGGGATACAGGGACCTCGGGAGCACAGGGATACAGGGACCTCGGGAGCACAGGGATACAGGGACCCCGGGAGCACAGAGAAGGAGAACAGGGACCCAGGAGAGCTGACACCCTGAGTGAGGCCCTCAGAGCAAAAAGCTACTGGTTAATAGGAAGCCACCTCCCCAAAGCCCCTTGTGAACTTTCCCCTTGACATCTGTGAGATTAGCCCTGAGGAGCTGACATTGGTGTCCTCTCAAAGAGCAATGACAGGCTCATCCATTGTGACAGGCCTCTGGCTGCGTTCCTCTGAGCACAGGCCTCTGCGGGGCACATCCTGGCAGTGACAGGCTAGCTGGCAGGCCGGCCAGGCCCCTGAGCCTGAGCAGGAAGAGGCTGAGAGGTTGAAGACGGTGCCCGGCAGGGTTCATCCATGCATGGCATCCTGGTCCCTCATATCCAGGAAGCTGTGCCCCTCATAGGCCACTCAGCCTAGTCCTAGGTGGCCCCATGCCTTGCCCACCCCCACTCCTAAATGACACCATAAAAACACCATCCCGAGTGAATCCAACCAGCTCAACAAGGCCATGGTGCACGTCTGAATCAGCCTGTTTCACTGCAGCCTCAGATCAATGGACATCTTAAGGCACAACCCAGCCCAGTTCCCCCTGCTCTGTTTCTGCACATTTGGAGGACGCAATACTGAGCAGATAACTGTCAGACACGCCTCCCTGGACCTCATAACTGCAGAGAAAAGGGTCTAAGAAAGCATGGAACCTTCAGGTCATACGGCAATAGCCCCCCAAAACAGCTCTCCAGCAGGAGCAGGACTCCTAAGGGGTACAGAGATCCAGGTCTCCATAACTGAATGCGTCCCTGAAGTCTCTGCACAGTTAGGCCACAGAGGTCCAGAAGGAAGCACCGTAGCATCCCTCAAACTCCAGAGCATTCTCTCACATGCCCTACATTTTGGGCAATGGCCTGGGGTTCAATGTCTGGAGGGGTAAGGGGACCCAGCGACCAGGTCAGGGACAATGCGGAGGTGACCTCACTGCTCCCAGGCTCCCAGAACAACCATGGGGAGGGCAGAGCAGCCAAGTAATCCCCAGCTCTTGGCAGATGCCCCGGACTATAATCCCTGCCATCTCCAGGGATTGAGGGCTGGTGAAGGTGAAGGCTGGTGAAGGTGAAGGGGAGTATGACAGGTCTATACGCATAAGGCCTGCTGTGTAAAAAACAGAAGGGGCTGTGGTCTGCACAGCCCCCCTCCCAGGAGTTATATGCGGATGAGAAGTGACAGCCAACACCATCATGCCCATGCTGTGGCAGGTGTTTCCCTGGGCCACCTCGGGGCAGGAGCCGCACCTGTGTCAGTTCACTCTCCTCGTGAGCTGGAGTCGGGCATGCTGATGGTCTGGCTATGAAGGTTCTGCAGAAAGTCAAGTGTAATTTGACAAATATTTCCCAGCACCTGCTCTAGGCTGGGACTATAGCAATGAATAAGACACCATCCCATTCCCCGGGGACAAATGCCAATCTCTGAGCAGGCTCCCAGGAGCAGCCTGACTTGCTGTCCTGTCCAGGCCATGCTCCATGGTGCCTGCTGACACCCAGAAGCCCAGACACTCACAACTGGCCTGTGTTGGGGACTCTAGGGGATGTGTTTGCCACTGACTAACCCTCAGCTCCCCTTTTTGTTACGGTGGCAGACAAAAAATTAGGGACAGAAAAAGAGAGACACAGTCTGGTTGTCAGGAATGTGCTCCAGGACAGCAACGTGCTCTGCCCAGCCCCCGGCCCTGGGCATTTGCCCAACCAGCCTAAGGGGCACACGAGGCTCAGGCCCAGACCCACCACTAGCAACAACGGCAAACCTCGGGGAATCTGTGCATGCCAAAATACCAGTGGATTCTGGAAAGTCTTCCTAGTCTAGTAAGTAATAACAACGCACTTTTTATGACATCCTATAAGCTTATTTTTGCAATTTGAAATAACGGAGTACAGAGTTGCATTTCCCATTTAGCCCAGCGACAAATCCCATCACTGCTACTTTAAAAGCTACTAAGGCTTTGTGATATTGCCTGAAAGAACTAAAGGACAATTATTGGCCAAAAACAAAACAACAAAGTAATTTTATGCACAGCCGTCCCTTGCTACAGAGGTCTCTTAAAAGGAGTGGGGTGAGGCGGGAGGAAACGATTGGATAGCGTTTCCTTTGTCTGGTTCCAAGTCTCCCAGCACGCTATGCGACCCTCCGTCTGTGCCTCCAGCGTGGCTCTGGACTGCTAACGATGCAGGCTGCTCCGTGAGGCTCCCTTTGAGTTGAGCATCGTAATTAAAATTCACAGCAGATGCTACTGAAAACGTGCAATTCATCGCAGAGGAAAACAGCAAAACAGAAATATACCAAGCCTGGTAAATTACTAAAAAATATTCAAATAACAAAACAAACAAACACAGAAAAAAGAACGCTGGCACAGAACAGTTCTGTCTCTTCGGGACATGCCTGCGTTGGCTCTGCCCAGGTGGGCAGGACACGGTCCAGCAGAAGTTTCCACAGACTATGCCTCCTTCCTTCCTGGAATGGATTTCATGTCCTGAGAGGCTTCTCTTTTGCCAATCTAAATTCCAGAAGGTGATGTGAGTCCCCACATCTGCCTCTGTCAATCCTTTAAACCCAGCCTGGAGTGGGTTGGGTGTGCCACTGTGTTCTGGCCTGGAAATGGTGGATCACAGGGAGCCTGGGTTGTGCCCGAGTCCCCTTGGGAAACCTTCCACCCTCCCCCATACTATTGGGGGGTGACTTATGCCAGAAGACCTCAGCGACGGACAGCTCCAGGACACTGAGTGACCACATGGAGTGGAGCCCTCCCCCCTTGCCCCAGCGACACAAGGGAGAAACGCACATGTTGGGGAGAGCCCTGAGGCTTTGCGGCTTATCTGTGTGAGCAGCTGGGGTCACATCTGCACGAAAGTGCCATCTGCCACTCAGCTACTCCTCAGGCTCTCGGGAGACTCTGATGGCCTGCGTATAAGCCGCCCTGTTCACTGCTGTGTCCTCGGGGCCTGGGCCAGTGCCCAGCTCTTGGTAGGTCCCCATTGTTGGATATGAGAGTGACACACGTGAGGTTATGGTCACTCTGAGGAGGGTATGGCACATGGGGACAGGACACAGACTCTGCTGGGAGTCTCTGGCCCCTCTCTCCTGTCCCTCCAGACAGGCCTGAGCCCAGCTGATGTCCCTGCTTAGAGGGAGGCAGGAAAGAGGTCGGAGGAGGAGCCCAGGGAAGTGATGCTTGTGCAGAGGCTCTTGAGACAGAGCTGGTTTTCCAGGACTCGGGTCACTTGGAACATGCCTGGGGAAGCTACTCTGAGCTCAGACGAGCTTAGTCTGAGAACATCAATGTCTCTCAAACCTGACCAGGTGCCCAAAGCTGGAGCCATGTCCCTCCTTGTCCTGCCCCCCAGAAAGAAGCTCTCCCCAGGTCCCATGGGGACCTTCTCTATGGCCCTGACTCTGACCTTCCCCTCATCTGCCAGATGCTTCAGCCTGGTGATGACTGGATGACTGGGCTTAGACCACCATGTGAGGGCAGGGATGCTGCCCCAGGACCCCTTCAGGTGGCTGCCAGGCTGTCAGTCCACCTGCAGACACTGGTGGACTGTGGCTGTGTCTGGCCTGTGACTCCTGTTTTCCACGGGAACCTATCCTTGGGACGGTGAGTCCTTTACCTGCATTGACCAGATGAGAGGAGGGGTTGAAGGAAGGAGGCCCCATCACCCAAGGTATGCTCAGGCCTTCTGAAAACAACCTCCCATGTTCTCCTGGCTTTTGTCCTGGGATATAGATAAGTGCTACAGTGAAGACTTGCAGCTGTCTGTTTAAATGTGTGTTGCAAGGCCACTTTATCAGGGAAACACCCCACTCTGTGGAGGGACTACCTGCCCACTGGACATGGCAGACCCCTCTCCACCAGTTGGCAAGGGTTGCGTTGGCAGAATGAGGGTTTGGGTGCCTGAATTCACTGGAACATGAACCCCACAGGGGCCAGAGGTGCTCCTCCCTGGACCCTCAGAACCCAAAACCACATTCAGGAAACATTGAGAGAATGAGGGACGTAGTCAGCCAGAAAGCACCACCACCCCCCACCCTGGCTACCTGCTGAACAGGGAAGATTTGGGGTGTTCAGTCTGGCTTTCCTTTAAAGCAGCAGTCCCCAAGGACAGGTATCTGGGCTGAGGACAGGTACCAGTGTGTGTCTTGGTAGGAACCAGGCCACACAGCGGGAGGTGGCAGTGGTGACGTGAGGGAGCGTCTTCTATATTTACACCTATTCTCCACACCTGCATCACTGCACAAGCCCCGCCTTCCATCACGTCAGAAGTGCCATCAGATTCTCCTAGGAGCACAAACCCTGCTGTAAATTGCCCAAGCAAGGGATCTAGGTTGGGTGCCCCTATGAGAATCTAATGTCCCCCTCCCCCTGACCATGGAAAAGCCCTCGCCCATGAAACCCATCCCTGGTGCCCAAAAAGTTGGGGACCATGAAACCCTCTACTATAGCCACAAAGACGCCTTGCCTTGCTGCTTTGCCTTCTAAGAACTTGAGTGTTTTCTAGACCATAATAATACAAGCTGCACAATTTTAAAGACCCAGGGAGAGACATTGGTTAGCCCTGGGCTGAGTCTCAGGTTCTGCCCTTTACAACTCACCGAAGCCGCCAGGGTCTCCAAGGCCTTTTAGAACACCAAGGCTAAGGTCGTGACGGCAGCCCAGGGGCCGCAGTTGGGCTCCTCAAAACCCTTTGCATTCTGAGCAGCCCTTCTCTGCCTTCCTCATGGAAAATTATTTTTCTCAGGCAAACAATGCTATCAAGCTCTAGCTGGAGGTTGAAATAACTCTCCTCACTTCAAACATCACTTTTGTTTACCACCAGCTCTCACTGCATGCAAATGTGACTGTAAATAGAGATACAATCACGGTGGATAATTGAAATTTCAAAATATTAAGAACTTAGAGTTTTAGGGATTTGGTTTTATAATAGAAACAAATAAAAGCTTGCCACATTGGCAAATAAAAGCTGACAGTTAAGAAATTAGATTTGCCTACCAAATATTTCATATAATGAATTAATTGGCAGCAAACTCTGCTCTGAGCCTGCCCTGACTTGGTGGGGGAGGGGAAGGTATGGGCCATCCAGACTCTTGAAGCCACATGGCCCTGAATGTAGAAGCCCCCCCTCCTCCACCATCCAGGAGGGCCACGGGCATGAACTGAAACACCACTAACTCACCCAGATGCCACCCCAGGTGGAAGGTTTTGTTTGCTTGCTTATTTTTTAACTGACATGAGCCTCCCTGTTGAAGTACATTTGACAATGCAGAAAGGTGCTCCAGGCCTACCCTTTGGTTTTGTGTGCCCGGCCCTGGCCACACCTGGGAATGGACATCTTGAGCACAGGTAAGGCCACATGGCTTGGCTCGGTAGGGCTATTCTGGGTGGGACGTGGTCCTCGGAGCTTAGTTCAGGGACCTAATGTTAGAGCAGCCAAGCACCTGCCTGTGTGTCCTGAGCACTCACTGCAGAGACACCCTCTCCATGGCACCTGTCCTCTGCCAGTGACAACTGGAGCGATAGCCAGGGATAACCAGAGTTGCCACGCCCCCCTAACAAATAGGGTCTGCAAACACCTCCTCCCGCCCCGAAGGCTGCCTTGTCATTTGGTCAGTTGTTTCTTTTGGTCAGAAGCTTTTAGTTTGATACATTCCCACTTGATTCATTAATTTTTGCTTTTGTTGCCTGAGCTTTCAATGTAATACCCAAAATTTCATCACAAGACCAATGTTAAGGAGCTCTCCGCCTGTGTTTTTTTCTAAAAGTTTTACAGCTTCGGGTTTTATTTGCGGGCGTCAACCCCATGCTGAGCTGACCTTTGTGTTTAGTGTGAGACAGGAGGCTCTCACGTGTGGAAACCAAGTTTCCCAGCGCCACTTACGGGCGGCACCGTGCTTTTCCCATTGCTCCAAACACGGTGTGGCAGGCTGTTCAGACTATTGACAAAATGCCATGAACTGGGTGGCTTAGAAATTTATCTGTGAGAAATTTGTTCCTCATGGATCCGTAGACTAGGAAGTCCAGAGCAAGGTGCCAGCAGATTTCTTGTCTTCCCAGGGCTGTGTCCTCACGACGAGGAGGGAGAATGAGCTCTCTGGAGCCTCCCTGTTTTATAAGGCACTAATCATCCAGGGGGGCTCTGCCAACACCATCTAATCCCCTCACAAATGTCCCACCTGCTAATACCGTCACTTTGAGGTTTAGAATTTCAATGCACGAATTTGGGGGGAAACAAATATTCAGGCCATCGCAAAAGGGAGTAGGCAAGGCAGGTTCCCACAACAAACTTCCAGCTGGTGGAGTTACCCAGCCAGAAGCCAGGTCTGCAGACGCTTCAGTGATTAAAATCCAAGTAACTGCAGGCAAGGAAATTGAAGAATCCTTGGCAATTGGTGTGGAATCCTGCTCCCACGGAGCACCTCCCACTCAGAACTGTGGGAATCCCCGGGCAGTGGGGTTGGGGAAGGGCGGTCCTGCAGGGCAGTCAGGGCTGGTAAAGCCAAGGACATGTGAATAGGCCTGTCCTCACAAGCCCCACACTCCCATTTACTAGTCACATGTGGCGTTGACGTTCACAAATGGTGCTCACACTACAAACGTCATTCCCAGCCATGTTGCTGATGGGAAAATGAAGACCCTTTTGGTTGCCCACAGATGCCTGCACCAGGGGATGACCCTGAACAGAACAGAGAACTAGAACTTAGTTTTCGTAGGAGCTGTTAGTGGAACAACTCAGAAATTTCAGGCAGATGGGCTGCATGATACGGTGGGAGTGGGCCAAGCGTGGGTGGGGGAGGAGAGAGGCAAGTCGCCCACTTTGGGTTGGGGGGAATGCAAGGCCACGGAGCCCGAAGGTGGACACTTCCCAGAAGCCCAGGCCCAGGGAACCTGAGGACTTCCAACAGTGCAGTTATCCTGGGCTCCTTCCCACCTGGCTCAGAATTTCTTAAATTCATATTGCTATAGTCTTGCACAGAGCAAAATTTCATATTCATAATATTAATCACCTGTTAACTTAATGCAGCTGCAATTAAGATGAAGTTGATTATCACTGCTGAACACATATTCAAAATATTTGGCCAACACCAAAATAGCCTGGATAATTTCTCTCCATCTAATTACCTCCACATGCAGCCTGGGACTTCATCCCCATTAACATGGAAGCCCTGAAGCCCACCAAGTAAAGCTGAATCGTCAGTTCAGCACTTGGTGGAAACAGCACATGAAACCAAAGTTGGTCGGCTGAGCCAAGCAAGCGCAGGACTGAAAATTCACTTTAATTCTCATTTACCAGAAAGTAGTCAAACGCTTTTAATTAGAACATATCCCTTGAAATCATTTTCAAATATATGATTGTTTTTAAGTCAAACTTGAGCCAGAATCCAATTCTGCTATCTCAGAGGGAAAGAAAAGCCCTGACCCCTGACCCATCTCAGGAAGAGTGAGGCTGCAGGAGGACCTGGTGTCCCTCAAGGCCAACCTCCGATGGCCCTTCCTCCAGGAAGCCTTCCTGTTTCTCTCCAGGCATCACTCTATGGGTCCCCCTTTGTTCCCAGGACCCTACCCTTCAGAAAGGATGTGAGCAGCAGTCTTGTGGCTGTGGGTGCATCTGTCACTCATGTGCAGCGAGCTCTAGGACAACAGTTACTGGGTGCAGAGAGCTCAGGTTTCTCAGCCACTTAGGATATGATCATGAGGTCAGATCACAAGAGGCATTAGCCAAGGAGAAGAAACCTCCCAGAAGGAACAATACCTCTCAGGAAGGCTGGCACAAGGGAAAGAGAGAGGGTCTGAAGGCCAGCAATAGGAGGTTGTCCTGCCTCTGCAGCAACTGCCCCTGATTGGGACAAGATTTACAGGTGACAGGAGGCCTTAGCTGGACACACACCTGTCATGGAGAGACCCGTCAGCGGCTAACCAGGCTGGGCACTTCTCTGCATTCAGCTCAATAGCATATTCTTTTGGGGAGTAGTCTAAATTTCCCCACAAAAGGGTGCAGCATCCGTCCCTGCTGTGGCGGCATGACGTGACCACCTGCAATAGGGACCAGAGAGAGATGTGCTCCTCCAGCCACTCTGCAGGAACCAGAGATTTCCGTCTGAGTTCTAAAGGCATACAGAGGTGGCTTGGCTGGGACCCTCCTGCTCTGAACAGAGCCTCACATGCTAGGATAGGGGAGAGTGGCCAGAGTGGGTGTGAAGAGGCCCCGCTGCCAATCCCATGTGCACCCACACCTGCCGTGACTGTGAGGGCCTACGGGGTCCTTCCCACTCTGCACACTCTGGGTGACCACTGTGCCTCATCATCCCAGGGCAGAGACAGAGGCCTTTACTCTCAAGACCCAGGGGAGTGTCCCCAGGGCCTCCTCAAGGCCTTCTGCAGCATCTGGTGACCTCACCCAATGCCCATGGACGAGGGGCTGGGAAACAAAAAGCCTCAAGTCAACTCACCCACTGAAATAGCCCCTTTCTAAGTCCCCTGGCAGGTGTCACTGGTGGGGAGCTCCAGTGTTGTGGACACATAGGCCACATCGAGCACTTGCAGCTCTAAGGTGAAGCGTCATCTGCTTTGCGCGCCCTGTGGGGGACTGAGGACCCTTCTCATGGGGACAGAGTGCTGAGCCCACCAGCTCCTGCAGGGGGCTGAGGATCTTTCTCATGGGGACAGAGTGCTAAGCCCACCAGCTCCTGCAGGGGGGCTGAGGACCTTTCTCATGGGGACAGAGTGCTGAGCCCACCAGCTTAACTGTCAGGAGACTGGTGGTTGTTTCTGTGCATTTATTTCATGTTTTCAGACAGATCTGTAATTATGTCTTAGGTAGATTCTGGTAAAAAATGCAATTCTCAGTGAAGACCTTGCGTTTAGACCATGAAATACGACCTGTGCCAGGGTGATCCACCAAGTCATGGCAATCACCCTGCACCCCAGGTGAGCTGGAGCCATACGCCACTTCATTTCATCCCATCTCATCACCCAAGACACCACCTAAGCTAGTTTTGCAAATAGGATCTTGTAATTGGAGCATCTGTCTTGATCATTATTTGGCAACTGTGTCCTTATAGCACCAGTCCAAATGAAATTTGGGAAATTTGGCTAATCACAATCTAACAGCCGTTTTGTCCAGTTCTGTGCAATCTTAATTTCAAGAGACACAAATCCCTCCACCCGCTGAAGCTCTAATTGCAGCCTCTCTGCAACTATGGAGAACTGCGGAGGTGAGAAAAGAATAATTTTAGCACATCTAGTCCTGACCTCTTAGTTTTAATTAATTTAAGTGAAATCCCACTTGACCTTGGTAGCAGCAATTATTTACAGCAAGCCTTGAAACAGGCACGTCTCAGGCACGTGATTTCATCCAGTATGTTCACGCGGCTGGGCCTCACTGAGCTAAAGAGTGATTCTCCAGCACAAGTCCAGAGCCCTCCCCAAAGGCCCATCTGTACACAAAAGGAAGCCGGAGTTTACTTCAAAGCACAGAAGATACAAATGCTACCTCTCCTTTAGTGAGACAATCTTCTCACTCTAACCAAAGACAGCAGGGGACCTTTTCTAAGGTGCAATAAGGTTGGGCCACTGCAGTAAAGACTGGAGGTAAGAACTCCATTTTCCAATTATCCCTTCTTCAGAGAAGTCGGCGCGCTGCGCCCTGGAGTGTAATTACCCAGGTGCTGGCGTCTGCCTCTCTCAGAGCTTGCTTTCAACCTTAGGTGATTAGCTTCTCAAAATAAAATGCACATCTCATTTTACTTGGAGTAGAAGTGAAAGCTTTTTAAAAGGACAGACTCTCCTTCTTAAATTAGAGCTGCAGGGTTGAAACTATCCCATCTAGAAATGAATGAAAGAAACACATTTTCTTCATCAAAACGTGTTTCTTTCATTCATTTCTAGATGGGATAGTTTTTTGCCTACGTGGAAAACCTCTAGCTTCTGCTGCCTTCTGATTGTAATAAAATTGTGTGTCTTTTCACACACAATTGGAAGTGTTTTCTATCGTTTTGCTTAAAGAAAAGCGCATGCTGTCTTGGTTTCCCTGATTCTCAGTAATAGAAACGGCTCTCAGCCCAGCCCTGGTCCCCGGGCAGTGCAAAGATGCCTGGAGATCAGAGTCTGCAAGGGGACACCTTGTTTGCACACCAGCCCCGCTGCTGACCAGCTGGGGGGCTCTGGGCACATTGGTAGCCTCCTGCATCCTCACTTTCCTTATGTCAAAGGTGAGGAGGGCATGGCACCTACCTCCAGGGGTGCTGGGAGGAGCAAACGGTGCCCAAGAAATGCTCCTGTGTTCCATGGAGATACCCCCACCAAGGAGGGACCCCAGTCAGGTCACAGGGCCTCTGGGCCCTGCCACTGCAATAGCCCCTCCCCCCACCTCTCCTGCATCCTCAAAATTGGTCGCAGTACTGTTGCCCACCCCAGGCACACCCTCAACCACCACAGATGGGGGACACCGAAGCCTCCTTAATCACACCACCCAAGGCAAGAGATGCCAAGCCTCAGGAATTCCCAACAGGCTTTGCTGAACAGCAACGGTCACCTCCTGCAAGGGGCCCCAGTGGCTGCGAGCTTATCTGTGTCCCTCTAGAGCTGAGCACAGTTCTGGCCCAGATCAGACACTGTGAGTCAGCTTGCAGAGAACAGCCAACCTGGGAGCCCCAAGTCGCACCATCCAGGAGATATCACTAGATGCTTAAAAATACCTTCAAACCACGTTGAATTCACTCTGGTTTTTTAGGCGGAAGACTATTATAAGAGGGTCTTTATTTAACACAAGCAATCAATGTAACCTGATTCTTTGTACCCTCAATGAATCCCCAACAATAAAAAAAAAAAAAAATCCAAGTGAAGAATCTCTGAGTAAATGCATTGAAATGAAATCTGTTAGCTTCTTTTAAAATCCATAAAAAAATACACAAATGGGACAAAAAAATCTGCATCTACCCCAGAACCAAGGAAGCATAAAGTCCTGAATCCCAGCTCCGAGGCACCGTGGAGATGCCCGCAGGTTCCAGAGGCTGCTGACACGGGGCCGTCATTCTGCCTTTAGCACTACTTACAACACAAGCATTTTGCAAAAGAGAATGTGGAAGGATACGTTAGGAAGTGATGTCAACAACCCCTGAGAAGTCACCTCCTTGCCAAGCCCGGGAAAGCAAGAAGAGGCCCAGATGCCGCTGCATCCCACTAAGGGACGCCCTCAGGTGAGCCAGGTGCACTGCTCTAGCAGCCGGTGACTTATAGGACCCTTCCCAGGGCACATCCTGGCCCCACACTGAGCTCCCCAGCAGCCTTCCTGGCAAGGCTGTACTAGGGGAGCCAGGAGGTAAGCTCAGTGCCACATGGGCCCACATCCACTGCAGGTGGCTGCAGTCCGGCCAGCTGCTCAAAGCACAAAGAAATGTCCCTGACGTCCATCCCGGAGGAGCACCATGTATTCCTGAAGTAGTGAGTCTCAAACATTCGAAGCTAAGTGTCCAATACAAGCTCCTGTAGATCCTAGGCTGCTGCGGGCAAAATGAACAGGGGCAAAAGGGACCCTCTAGCTCAGAATGCTTCTTCATGCTCCAGAATAGCCCTCGAGAATAGCCCTTGAGAACTTGTAGGGCCCCCCAAATTCCAGTTTAATAACCACGGCCTACACAGAGATGGGCAGGCACACAGCACCACCTGCGGCCCTTCTATGTTCAAATCTGAGCCTGGGTCAGTCTCTTGTTCTCCAAGAAACACAGAAAATGTGTCATGTGCCTCCAGGTGAAGCTCTGCAGCCTGAAAGAATGCGAGTGACTTCTTACGGATTGGATCAGGAAGAAAACGTCTTCTGGACCACATTTGCAACAGTCAAAGGTAGAATGGCTCCCAAAACATTAGATTCAGGTTTCTTGTAAGATTCAAGAAGAAAATGTAATAAAGGCCAGGGAACAGGCAGAAGCCCAAAGAAACTGCCAGGAAAACAAAAGTTAAAATCCATGCTGGTTCAGCTAAGAACCCACTCCACTGTGCGAAAGAAAACAGTGAGAGAGAGGAAGAAATCAGTAAAATTGGGATAACAAAGAGAACAAATTAATAGAACACAGAACCTGACCACAGACGTATGCAAAATTAGTATTTCTAAGAAGAAAAAAGAAAAGTGGCAGGAACGTGGTCAGGACAGCGCCCGTTTCCTGCACATGGGGCCTGAAGACCCGGCTCAGGCAGGGGGTGCCGCTGACATGCACCTGCCGTGGCTGCGCCTGCCATGGCTGCACCTTCGTCCTGCCGCTTGCAGGGGAGACCACAGAACTACAGGTGCAGCACACAGGGCCGCAAAAAAATGTGCTGTAACCAGAAGCATTATTCTGCCATGCAGAACACCAAGAGATAAATCAAAATTAAGTCCATAAAGATGGAGAGTTATTGAGTTAATGAACAAGTGGAAAGTATAATTAGTTTTGAGCCTAAATAAAGCGGCTAAATCATTTTTGTAATTATTTTATGAAAATATATGCAAAAAATCTTTATTAAATAAGGATTGTTATATATTCTAAAGAATTATAATCTCATGTTAAATTAATGAGATTTGGTAAGTACAGCCAGCAGGGCAAAGGAGCTAAATGTTTTACTTACATAGATGTAAAGTATTACAAGTTCCATTTATTCCCTTGGAAAAGTATATTAGGAACCGATATGATACTCTGTCAAACAAAACTATAAAAATTAGCACAATTTTAACTTTACAAATTACTTGAAGAGATAAAGGCAAATAAGACATATACTCCCTATTAGAAAAAGAAGAAAAAAGATAATGAACAGAAACACAAAATGCAAATGACAAAAATGTTACAGTTGAAACGAGTCATTGTAAAATGTTTCATTATTTAAATGACAAATGAAAAAAAAAAAAAAAGCAAAATACCTAAAACAAATGAAAACCAATGTTGGAAATGACAGGGTGGATGAGGAACTATGAGACAGATGGGAAATAACTACTTTACTAAGAAAGAATAACGTAGTTGGGAAGCTTCTCGCTGCACGAAGAGGATTATTTTATGCTGATAAAAGTTACAATACAACAGCACAGACTGTGGTACTGAAAGCGTCCTGCAAATACAAAAGCAAAGCACCCTGTAAGTACAGAGAGAATAGAAGCACAAGAGGACTGGGAGACTCCAGTGCATCGTGATGGCTCCACGACAGAGTAAGCAGAAAAACTGCGTGTCGGAGACCCGAACAAGAAAATTTATACATGAGCCTTCCCAGGAGTTCGTGTAGTATTTATAAAAATTAATCATATTCAAGGACCAAAGAAAGCAACAATGAATTTGAATCAGCAGAAACTATATAGACTATTTATTATATGATTACAGCACACTAAAACTTAAAATTAATAATGAAGCTTGTGCCACCAAAAAAACATCTTTTGGAGAAAAACATAACTAGTAATTATTGGAATAATAAAGGGGGAAAAAGTACCATAACAGATTATTTAGAATATAAGGGAAGAAAAATACCACCTACCAAAACAGCAGTGAGATGATAAGTGCTCACAGTTAAATTCATAGCTTTAAATGCTTCAAGGAAGAAAGGAAGGCAAGGGGAAAGGGAAGAAGGGAGGGGGGAATTCAGAAAGGAAAGTAAATTGATGGTGAAATTATCAATAGCAATATCTTGGTACATGTATTAAAGAGCTTTTTCTGTGTTAGTTCTGCCTAAGAACAATTGCAAAACGTCAGTGGCTTAGAATGTCAATCCTTTATCTCTTACTCCCGGGTCTATAGGTCATCTGAGCTTGGCAAGATATGGCTGGAGCAGGTTCAAGGTGAGTAGGTTGTGTCTGTACTATCTCTGTGAATCTCTCTGAGGATCAGGTAGAAATTGTATGAATAATAATTTCCTGGAACCTAGGGAAAAACAAGGCCAAGCCAAAGGTCGTAAGCACGTGAAAGCCTCTGTAAGACATGGGATGTGCCCCACCCCAGGGGCCGGAGCAGGGGTCATGGCCAACCCAGAGTCTTCAGGTGGGGAGTTCGCCGCCCCCTAGTGAGGACAGATAATCATGAAATGTGAATGTAGTCATTGCTAATATTTTTTATCTAAAATATTAAAATTTTATATCCTATACCACTGTCACCCAGGTGCCATTTAAATAATAGTACATCAGGCAATTCAAGTCAAAAGCAATGAATTTGGAACAGAAGTAAAGTGTGATAAAATGTTATTGTTACTTGAGCTTTTCATTAAATTTGTTCTGCTTAAGTTGCATTTTCAAAAACAAAAATCAGCAAAGAATTATTCATTCTCATAACACATATACGCATCCATATGCAAGCCTGTATGCAAGGCACATATGCTTACAGGAAAGTCATGTTTGACTATAGTAACTTTTAAAGCCCCCAGTGTTTTAACATGTGAGGGACGTTCTTGTACATGGCTGGGAGTGAAAATAAGCAAACTCTTATAAAATAACCCGTGAATACATAAAGGGAATTTTAAAACCAATATATCATGATTTCTACTTTTGGAAAATTTGAACATATTCTTCCCAAAATATTCTTCTCGGCTATATTTATAGTAGAAGAGTAAATCGTAAAAACCAACTATATGTCTGACTAAAAGATAAAACAGGTAACTAAGTTAGGAAAAATACATAAGATGAAACATTTTGTAACTATTAGAAATTGTGCTGAGTCAACAGAGTACCAACAAACTGTGTAACATTTAAAGCAGTCCAATATATGTCTCCCTGAGTAGGCGTGGGAGGAAAACAGCAAAAAATATGTCAAGAAATAATGGTGAAAATTTTCCACACTTGCAAAAAACATGAGCCTCTAAGTCTAAGAATCTCTATTCACCCCAATCAAAAGAAATGTGAAAGAAACGATACCAGAATCAAATTGTTCCAAATAAGTGATAAAGAGAAAAAAAAAATTTTTATTTCATTTTCTTTTATTTGAACTTCGTGCTTCTTCTGATGCAGCCTAAGCTTTCACGAGCTTTAACAATTTAGGCTTGTAACTGTATGACACGTAAAAATGTGAATATGTTTTAAAGTACAGTAATAAAATGGACACCAATGAGTTCGCATCCTAAGAATTAGTCAATTACTGGTTCTATTGAAGTTCAGTATATTTTTTCTCAATCCAGCCTTTTCATCTTTCCTTGTGAAGTTGAAGGTAATCATTTCTTTGCTTTTTCAAATATAGCTGTACTGTTTATGTATGTATATCTATAAACAATATAGTGTATTATTTTTTTATTGCTGGGGATTCACTGAGGGTACAATAAGCCAGGTTACACTGATTGCATTTGTTAGGCAAAGTCCCTCTTGCGATCCTGTCTTTCCCCCCAAAGGTGTGGCACACACCAAGGCCTCACCCCACCTCCTTCCCTCTCTCTGCTCTTGCTTTCCCCACCCCTCCCTCCTTCTTTCTCTAAAGAGAAAAAAATTTAAGTGACCAGAGGAATAGGGCACATTCTGCGCAGAGGAGCAAATTCCAGGATAAGGGCAGATTTCTTGTCAAAAACAAGACAAGAGAGAAGACAGGGGAGTGACGTGTCACAAGAGTAGAAAGGGAACAGTGAAGCTGTCAACCAAGAATCCTACAGCAAGAAAAAAAAAGAAAGAAAGAAAAAGAAATCGCAAAAACAAAGGCGCAATAACAAGGTCTTCAGAGAAAAGCTGAAGAGTGCATCTCACCAGCAGCACCACGCCAGGCGCAGAGCTGGGGGGAGTCTCCAGGCAGAAGGGAGACGTCAGCGGACGGCAGCACACGCTGCGGGGTCCACAGGAAGGAAGGGGAGAGGGAAGTGAGGACGCCTGGGAACACAGGCACTCCTTGTCACTTAAATCTCATTAAAAGGCAACTATTTTAACAAAAAGGACTTATTGTTGGGGGGGGGTGACACACACACCAATAAAACATATGACAAAACAGCATAAAGGCCAGGAGGGAGGAAGGGGAAGGGTATTTTGCTGAGTGCTTGCGCTGTCTCAAGTGGTGTAACAGCAACTGAGGAAAGACAGCCGTTAACACCATAAACCCTAAAGCAAACACCAGCACACCACAGCAAAGAGTCACAGCCAGCAAGCCAGCAAAGGAGGTAAAATGGCACTAAAAACCTGCGGTTCAAACAAAGTGGACGAGAAAGAGAGTGAGGGCAGATGGAACACGTGGCAATGCAAACAGAAGGGCGGGGGCCTTACCTCCCAGGCGTCAACAATCACGTTAAACGTGCATGGTCCAAACTCCTAATTAAAAATCATATTTTGACAAATTGAATTTGACCAACTATAAGATGCGCGTGAGAAATATAAAGGCATATGAATTAAAAGAGAGGGAAGAAGTGAGGCTAAGCTAGTGCACACCAGCCTGAACAGCTGGAGTGGCTGTGCTAATACGGCACAGAGGGAACTTCAGAGCAGACTCTGTTGCCAGAGACACCAAGGTCATTCATAGCACTGAAGGGTCAGTCAGTCAAGAAGACATCGTAATCTACGGAAGCCACCAGAACTAGTGAGTTGAGGGAGGTTGCAGGATATGTGACCATTATAAAAGTGCAAATGCATTTCTATATACTAGCAACAAACAGCAGAAAGTTGAAATTTAAAAATAACAAACATTTCTTTTTAAGACAGAGTCCCACTTTGTTGCCCTCGGTAGAGTGCCGGGGCATCATAGCTCACAGCAACCTCAGACTCTTGGGCTCAAGCATTCTCTTGCGTCAGCCTCCCAAGTAGCTGCACCCATCACAATGCTCAGCTATTTTTTAGAGACAGGATCTTGCCCTTGGACCTTGCTGCTCAGGACCAGCTCAGGCTGGTCTCGAACCTGTGAGCTCAGGCAATCCATCCATCTTAGCAAAAATAATAAACAGTTTTAATAGCAATGGAAATACAAAATAAATCTGATGAAGACGAGAGAGACCTACACATTGAAAACTACAGAACGACTCTGAGAGAAATTATAAAATGCCAATGTGAATGAAGGGCTATGGTGTATTATATGGGTTGGAAAACCCAGTGTGGTTAGCGTGTCAATTCCCCCCAAAATGATTTATAGGTTCAACATAATCTTAATAAAAATGCCAAAGGCCTTACTTGCAGAAATTGACAAACTAATATTTAAACCCTTATGGAAATGAGAAGAAACTGGATACCCAAAACTATTCTGGAAGAGAAGAACCAAGCTGTCACTGTCTGACTTGAAGACAAGAAGCTACAGCAGTGGCGCCGCCAGCCAGGGAGTGCGTGCGGGAGGAGCAGCCCCCTGTGGCTGGGATCCGCCTCTCCTAACTGCCGACGGTGCTCAGCGCCTTTTAGGTACGTTTTGATCACTCACATATCTACTTTACTGAAATGCCCATTTAAACCTTTTGTCTATTTTCAATTTTTTTCACCTTTGTTTTTGCATTGTAATGGTTCTTCATACATTCTAGATACAAAGCTTTTGTCAAATATATCACTTGTGAATGTCTTCTCCCCACTGTGGATTGTATTTTATTTTATTTTATTTATTTTGCAGTTTTTGGTCAGGGCTGAGTTTGAACCCGCCACCTCCCGCATACGGGGCCAGTGCCCTACTCCTTTCACCCACAGGCACTTCCCTCTTTTTATTTTCTTAATACAGTGTCTTTTGAGCTGCCACAGTTTTTAATTTTGACAATGACTGGAAAATAAATAAATAAACAAAACAATCAAAAATGTTTCTTTTTTTCCCATGAATTGTTTCTGTGACATTTCATCTTAGAAATCTGTATTTAACCAAAGGTCGTAAGGACCTTCCCTTATAAAATTTCTTCTAACAAATGTAGAATTTTAGCCTCACATTCAGAAAAGTGGTCCATTTCTATGGATGGTACAAAGAAGTCATTTGAATTTGTCTTTTTAAGTGAACGTCCAGTTGCCCCAGTCCCAGGGTTGAAGTGACGTATCACAGTCTTCATGCGTTATAGTCGTGTTTACATTTGCTGAGTTTGTTGTTTCGTTGTTTAACTGATGTGTCTTATTTGCTATTTTCTTTGTATTTCAATTGATATTTACAACAGTGCGTTTTTGTTCTAGAGGCCACTTTTGTATTCCTATCTTTTTAAATGATCTTATTCACATTTTCTTATATAAATTTTTACCATTCTTTGTGTTTTTTTATTAAAAGACAACCATATTTTATTTTATTTTATTATTAAATCATAGCTGTGTATAATAATGCAATCATGAGGTACAATGTGCTGGTTTTATATACAGTTTGAAATATTTTCATCGAATTGGTTAACATAGCCTTCCTGGCATTTTCTTAATTATTGTGTTCAGACTTTTATATTCTACATTTAGTAAATGTCACCTGTACCCTTTTAAGATGCACCGTAGGTGTGGACCCGTCCTCCCCTCCCCCATTCTTGGTGTTTTAGGAACACCTTCCCTACTGCTCGCTGCCCGTCCGACAGTCCGGGAGCTCATCTACTTCCCTCTCCCCACCTCTGAAATGTGGTGTCACCCGTGTGATGAACCCCAACTTGCCTATCTTTCCAGTACTGTTTCTTAGACCTACAACTATTGAATACAGACATTCGATATTTTAAATACCAAGAGTCTTTGCTCTCAAGTCACCACAGTCCTCTCTCTTCAGGATAAAGTTTGTTTTTAGTGAATTCCTCAGGAGAGGTCTTGCATGTTTCAACTGTTTCTTAAATTGCTTTGACGTCAGAGGAGCCCCCAGGCAGATGGGAAGTCCCTGGCTCACACCTGCTCCTCAGAGAGCCCTGAGCATCCTGCTCCCTCGATGCCTGGACTTGTGTGCCCTTTCTAGAAGGCTCAGTCCCGTCCATTTCTCTTGTGGCTGCAGGATGGCTGCTGTCACAGCTTCACTGGGGGGTGTCCTGGAGATAGCGCGGCTCTCTCTGGCACCCAGGAGTACTTTTCAGTACTCCGGATTCAGGCATTCCGTTATTAGGAGGCATGTTTTTCTTAGATTAAATTTTTCTGAGATCATAATTTTAAATCCTAGTTCTATCCTCTCTTTTTTGTTTATCTTCCTTTGTATGTAAACTGGATATTTTTTGCCAGTGTTCCATTTCATCCATTTTCTCTTTGTATTTACCTAATTTTCTTGAAACATTTTCATCATCTTAGCTGTTTCCACGTTTTTTCCAATGCATCTTATTATATTTTCATTCTAACTTATTTTACTGGGTGCCTTTGGTCTTCACTGCTGATGCGATTTTGTCTTTTTCTTTCATTTTCTGACTTTGTCTCTCATTTCCTTTTTCTTCCACCTTTTCTCATCCGCTTTTGTTCTCTGTTTTTGAAGCTCTGACTTAGCAGTTCCTCACACCTCTCAATGAGGCGTAAGTGTATCTAATTGTGTTTTGAACAGAACGTCACAGTTTATTCCATGCTGCATTGTTCTTGTGGGGGTTCATCAGATGAGTTGTCGGAGTCCCGTTTCTCGTGTTCTTTTTGTAGCATTTCTATGCACAGAAAGACTGTCTGTGCCTCCGCATTTACGTAGGCAGAGCTGGCAATTTAGGGTGGTTTATGACACACTCGGTTCAGGACACCCCTTTCCTGTGTGGCTGTTGTAGCAGAGCTCCTCACCGAGGGGGTTATTCTGATTCTCTCTCGCTCTCCCTCCATCTCTCTCTTCCTGAAGGTAGCAATGAGAAGAAGAAACACGTGTCCTTAGATTTTTTCCTACAGGATCCTGTCTTTCCCTGCTTCTTTTTCTCTTTACCGTGTAGTATTCCCAGGACGCGTCTCTCCGTCAACCCTTCCCACCCCCCATGGTGTCACCCTCCACAGATTGCTCCCTCACACCCAGTACACACTGGAAGTCTCTTCTCTACAGTCAGGGCCTTCATCTACCAGAAAACTGCAATTTCACACTCTGGGTGACTTCCTCTTTCCAGGGCTGGCTTCAGGTCACTGTCCGGTCTGGACCTGGTGTCCCCAGTGCTGTGAGTGGGACTTGC
The DNA here is from genome assembly GCA_963574355.1 of Loris lydekkerianus. Taxonomy (NCBI): domain Eukaryota; kingdom Metazoa; phylum Chordata; class Mammalia; order Primates; family Lorisidae; genus Loris; species Loris lydekkerianus. Next base: position 42,346 of record CAUYPK010084671.1, read on the forward strand.
CACTGTGGAGCCCTGCACAGGACTAGAGATGGCTCCTGCAACGGGCGAGGAAAACTGATATTTAACCATTCCCTGTCTTTGAGTTATGCTGAAGACACTGGTTTTGTATAATGCATTCATTATTGTTAATCCTCTTTATTTTATTTAGAAGAGATTTGGTTAGTTTCACATTTATGAAGTCACCATTTCCTCAGCTACCCCAAATTCCTCCAACAAATGTGTCTTTTGAAACTCCATTTTATACTAGAAAAGAAATGCAGGTATTTACCTGTACCCATAAATACATTTACAACCATCAGAATAAGGACTGTCGCACTGTATGTCACCTAAGACCTTCCAAGGCCTTCCAAAGAGCACCATGACCACACACATACTGTCCCCGTTCCTGGACATCTTCTCCATCACATCCACACTCACCGCAATGAGGGTGGCCTTCCAGGTCCTCCGTGGCCCGCCCTGCTCACACGCTGGGGTGGGGCCTCCCTTCTGAGGCCCTGCCCTCTGTGCAGCTGTTCCTGGAGACTATCTTCACTTCTTCCTTCCCCGTAACCATGCCTTTCTTATCCGTTTTTATTCTCATAGCACTTAGCACACTTAGGTGCTCAGTAAGTGCTCATTCAATAATCTTACTTCCTGCTTTGGAGAATACGAATGCTGGCAAACACTCACGATGACGACTGTGTGGGGTGTCACCATCTTGAGATGGCATCACTTCTGCCATTGGTCAAGGAGTTTTCCAACCTTCTAGTGTATGAATCTTAGTAGAAAGACAGTGACTGTTTTTGAGATAAGAGTAGAGGAGAATGAGCTGGCAAGTCATCCCGCTGCTGGCCATGGCATTCACACTGCAGGCGTGCCCTACTACCACAGGCTGTGCCCACTGTCGGCCTGGCCAACGTCGTATCCACAGATAATTGAGTCATGTCGCATTCAGAGTGGGTGTGACTCTCAGGGAATGGCTGAGCAGACACGAAGGCCCCTTACAATAGATGCTTTCCTGAGTCTGCCAGCATGTAATCATGGGAGACACTCAGAGCCCCTCTAAGGACACCCGGAAAACCTGTGGGCAGCTGGATACGACTGTGGAAATTTCTGTTTACTTTAAGTGTAGAAAAAGATACAGCAGCTCCCTGTATCAGACATTTCAAGTGCTCATAGGACCCCGTTCATAGACATGGGCAATTCATCATGAGGATTAGCCCCATCAAGGGCTCCATTCAGGAATAACAGGCCTGAGGAGACAACAGGAGTCACCTTGACCCGGTGACCTTGCCACAGAGAGCTTCAGGGCACTCCTTTGATGGGCACCTTCTGACCAGAACAGTCACTGGACAGTCAAGAGGGCCTGGCACAGCTGGTAACAGAGAACCCAGAGAGAATCCACAGGTCATCAGGATCATGAAGTCCCGTCAGTCTAAGAGCTACCAGGATGTTTCCAACCCCAGCTGCCACATGAATTCAGATCCTCTAAGAGCTGCCATCAAGTGAGATTTACATGCGTGTGATTTGTTTCCCTCACACGCACCCGTGCTCGTGGTGGAGTCTCTGCCCAGGGGACAGGGACTTCATTGACATTTATAGCTATTTGTTGTGTGTGCTGTATCCCCTCCAACACGGTCTCTGGATTCTGCGAGGAGAGTGAATACAAGTTGTTTACCGGTTCCGACGTGGCTAATTACTCGTCTGTACCTTTGGGACTCCCCTCATCAATCCTACACCTGCACAGAGATCCAGGTCTGGGCACCAGAGCTGGAGCCACAGTAAGTGTGACGAGATAACAGGCCAGCTGTGGTCCCCGTTGGGGAGTGTGTGAGAGACACAACCGGGTGCCTGGACGTCAGACTCCACTGACCCCAGAGCTGCGTGTGGGGACTGCCGGGACGCACTGCGGGTTCCGACGCCAGACCAGAGCAGTGGCAAGAATGACCACTGTTAGGCTCTGCGATTTATCATCTCTTTCAACAGACACTCTCTGTAGGAACCACACATATGTAATTGTCACCCTCCCTCTCTCTACAACTGACATTTTGCCCTGTTAATTTGACAACCAGAGTTCTTAATCTGAATTAGCATAATCTGACATGGAAATCTGGCACTTGATGGCTAGAATGTCCATGTTTTGCCTCTCACATTCATGCCCACCATTTAACTGGCACTTGTTTGTCTCTGTGGGGAGGCAAGGCTGGATATTTTCCCCCTACACGGATATTTAGTTGACCCAGCATCATTTATAGGGAAAAAAATTTCTGTACATTCTACAGGGCAACCATTAAACTAAATCAAATATCCATAAATCAATTTTATTTCATATCTGTTGATGGTGTATAGAAATACAATTGACATTGAACTTGGTGTCCTTGTTAAATCACTATGTTAAACTTATTAATTTCTTAGGAATTTTTGTGAACACACACTTGTCCTCTCCAAATAATGACAGTTTTATTTCTTTCCAGCTGTTACTTGTTACTTTTCAGATGTTACTTGTTTTTCTTTCCTGTTGCACTGGCGGTGAGCTCTAGTAGTACAACGGTAAACAGAAGTGGTAAAAAAGAACATTCTCGTTTGTTTCCAGTCTTAAGGGAAAAGATGTGACTATTTCACCATTTAAGATGGTGCAGCTATCGGGTTAAGCTCTGTGGCATTACATCCTGATTTTCTAAGTGTTTCTATCACCTCCTGAAATACCATGCGTTTTCCTTCTTATTCTGATACGATGATAAGTCGTATTGATTCACTTTCAAATGTTAAAGCAACCTTGTATTCCAAACAAAGGCCGCTCCCACGTCACACGTTACCATTTGTGTACATGGACAGACCCGGTTTGCTGATCTTAAAAACCTATGTTTGTGAATGACACTGAGCTCCATTTTTCTCTCCTTGTAATAGATTTGTCAGCTTCACTTTGCACATCATTTGACTCTCAGGAAGAAAACCGGAATGTGCTTGCCCCTTTTCTGTCCTCTTTCGGAGGCCTGGGGAGATTTCTTCCACAAGAGGCTGATAGAACCTTCGGCTTGATCGGTCCTCCTGAACAGCGGCGTGGTGCGTGGCTCTGTGTGTGTACAAACAGAGTTATACACTAGACACGTGTAATTCTGCTGCAAGTACTCACCGTTTGTACTTTTTCTTGGGTTCATTTTTAAAATTGTCTCTCCAGGAATTTGATGATTTCATCTAAATGTTCAAATTTACTTCCACACACTCGTTGCTGGTGATTATTTTGCTGCAATCTTTGTTCCGACAGCATCTCCTTTTGGTGGCATCTCCTTTTGGGGTCCTGACGTTTTCTTGGTACCACTAAGGGTTTATTGATTTTCGAAGAATCATCTTTGGCTTTGTTAAATCTCTGTATTGTATATGTGCTTTCTATTTCATCAATTTATATTCTTATAATTGTTCCCATTCTTCTACTTTCTGAGGATTTAATTTGCTTCCTGCAGAGGACTTTTGATGATTAATTATCAGCTTTTATCCTAACATATACATTTGTTTCCTTCTAATTAAAACATGTTGGCTCCATTAACTACCCTTCAACTTATATGCTGTTGAGTCTATGTGTTAAGACCACATTTTTTTAAACCTATAAGACATTATTATTACAAAGATTAATTTAAACGGACCTTCCCATGTATCCTTCTCTTTGTTTTTATTTCCTTTCTGTAGCCCTGAACTCCCATCTACGATCATTTTCCTTCTGCCTGTATAATAATATTTTCTTTCTGTGACCGTAGTCCATGCTGATTTTTGTGTTTGTCTCGCACCTAGCATGTAGAATTCTAGACAGTTATTTTCTCTCAACATTTTAAACATGTCTTTTCATTGTTGTCTGAGTTTCATTGTTTTGTTGAATAGTCAGCCATCAACCTTGCTGTTCCTCTAAAGGTAATCTAAGGGTTGGTTTTTGTTTTATTTTGTTTGTTGTGTTTGTCTCAAGATTTTCCCTTTGTCTCGGATTTCATTATTTTTACTATTTTCAGTATTTTTGTTTCCTCTTTATAATTTGTCTCCTGGGGGTGGCGCCTATGGCTTGGGGAGTAGGGCACCAGCCCCATATACTGAGGGTGGTGGGTTTGAACCTGGCCCCGGCCAAACTGCAACAAAAAAATAGCCAGGCATTGTGGTGGGTGCTTATAGTCCCAGCTATCTGGGAGGCTGAGGCAAGAGAATCACTTAAGCCCAGGAGTTGGAGTTTGCTGTGAGCTGTGATGCCACAGCACTCTACCGAGGGTGACAAAGTTATTATTTTCTATAAAAAGAAAAATAATAATAATAATTTGTTTCCTTGGTCTTTACCCTAAGTTTATTATTATTCTCACTTTGTTCTACTTTTTAGCTCCAGTGTTATGCATTAAGTTGGGCTGAGAGGAATTACCGGCACCAGAACACTGTGGGTGTATTGTTAATGCTGATTTAGAGACAGAGTCTCCCTCTGTCGGCCAGGCTGGAGGACAGGGGCTGGGCCACTGTTCAGTTCAACCTTGAACTCCTGGCTGCTGCAATCCTCTCACCTCAGCTGGGACCACAGCATGTGCCACCACACCCAGCTAATTTTTTCTCTTTTGGTAGAGATGGGGTTTTGCTGTGTTGCTCAGGCTGGTCTTGAACTCCTGGCCTCCAGTGATCCTCCCGCCTCAGCCTCCCCAAGTGCAGGGATTGAAGACGTGACCCACTGTACCCCTCCTTTTTCTTTCTTTCTTTTTTTTTTTTAACAAAATCCATATAGCTTATCCCAATATTTGACCTTTCTTCTGTTTTTCTCTTTTTTTTTTTTCTACCGATTGTTCTCTCAGTGATTGGATTTGGGTATATCTTTCTGACATATTTTCAGGGTTCTGAATCTCTCTTTAGCATTAATCTGCTGTTAAACTCAACTACTGAATGGTTAATTTCAGTTATTGTACTTTTCAGTAACAGAATTACCCTTCTGAGGTTTGTTTATAGTTACCAATTCTTTGTCAATTTTTTCAATCTTATCTTCTATTTTAGAAATATATTGAGCATAGCTATTTTAAATTTAGTGTCTGCATCTATGGTGCATCTTAGAATGGGTACAGGTGATTGCACTAATGTACACAGCTATTATTTTACAATAAAAAAAAATTTTTTTTCAAAAAAAAAAAATTTAGTGTCTGATAGCTCCATAATGTCACGTACATCATTCCATTTTGTGAATAGTGCATGAATCTGTTTTGGTTGACTCTATCATTTTGATTTTTGGTTATGCCTGTGTCCTCAAATGCCTAGCTGTTTTATTTTTAAAGAAATGCCAAATTTAGCACATGAAAGTAGCAGAGATAATTTGGGGGTGTGGTGATGTATCTCCCTTCGGAACGTGGGTCCCCTTTCCTTGGTGCGCGGGTGTACACCCTGGAGAGCTGTCATCACAGGTCCCCCAATCCAGCCAGGGACTGAAGTGACTCTGAGCCACCCAAGCTGGCTTCTTTACTCCCTGTTTATCCTTCTTTCCTGACTTGTAAACCTCGGAGGTCTCACAGCAAAGCCTGGAGGCTGCTGATACACTGACAGCCGATGTGCAATCTCACTTTTCATCTGCCCTGACTCTGCTGGGCTCCTCTCTCTTTTCTTGCCATCTTTTAGGTTCATTTGTTTATTATTTTGTTATCTCTATCAGCTTGATAATTACAAATTCTACTACAATTCTTTCATGCTTCTCTTGGAGATCCCACATACTCCTTTAGTTACTGGAGTTGAAGTTCCCATTCTTGGTCCCTGGAGCCTGCTACAGACGTGCTCAGCGCTCAGCCGCTCAGCCCGGCCGTCACTTGCAGAACAACAGCGTCTCTAGGGCAAAATCCACCCCAGATAACAAGCTCGTCTATTTGCACATCTCCCCTGGTAATTCTCCTGTGCTTTCCGACAGAAGTTTCAGGTTCTTTGCCCACCCCTTTCTGTTGTTCTAAGCAGGAGGTTAGTCCAAATCACCCGTCTTGGTAGTTATCAGGTGCCTTAACCCACAGACAGGGTGACTGTGGCCAGGTGTCCCCAACCCCCAAGAGTTGAGCTCCCAGACTGACAAGAGGCACCGCGCAGGCCATGTCTAAGCACCTCCCACCTCATCCCTCCCTTCCCCAGCTCATCCTCAGGACCCTCCCTCCAGGTCCCTCAGAGGGAGTGCTGCCCCCCACCCTGGAAACTCCCACCTGTCCCACCCCCTGAATCAATGCGACCCCTGTATCACGCACTTTTAACCCCACGGGTGCACAAAGCCGCATGGGTGAGCAATGCCTGCAGCTTCTGCAGGTAGCAGGCAGCCAGGGAGGGAAAGAGCATTTCATCCGAGTCCTCCCCAGCCCAGAGAGCCCAGTTTGCACCATGGGCTGGGCCAGCACTCACACAGCAAGCCGGCCACCAAGAGAAACCACCACCGCACCTGGCCCAAGTCCCTTGCTCTGGAGGCCAGGCCCTTCCCTGGACGGTGCCCCCCACAGAAGGCAGCGGGATGGGTGCCCAGGTGGCTGTGGTCAGCCCCACACTGTTCTAGTCTCCACCTCCCAGACCTGACCGCAGCGGGGGGGGGGGGGTCAGACCCCATATCCAAGCCCCAGCACGGCCTTGTGGATGGTATTGACCTGGAAACCCATCCTTCATAGACACCATTTTGCATCCTTGTGAACGTCAGCCCCAGGAGCTTATCAGAAATAACTCTGGTTTCCCAGATTTTTCAAGAAGGAAGGTGACCTGCTGGGATGGAGCAAATAATGTTCCAACCTAAAGGATGAGGAGCTCACTGCCCTCCCACGTGGCTCTGGGTGCAGAGGCCCCTCCGGGATCTGGGACGGCTCATCCTAAACACTTCTCCTGAGGGCGCACAGCACCGCCGACAGTCTCTCTCCCAATATCCTCAAAGGATGTGGGTATCTACCAGCTTATTAATTTCATATAAAAAATTTCAGAAAAATCGAATTGTTCCTTGTCAAGTGCATTTTGACTCTTAGGAAAGAGCTACACAATATTTCAACCCTAAGTAGCTGTCAAAGCTAGAAAAAATAATTTTAAAATACAGACTGAATTTTTGTAAGGGCTGCTTGCTCCCTCCAGTATTTAAAAGTTTTTTCTCCCTGAAGCATGAGCAGAAATTTTACAAAATGCAAATGTCGGGATATCTGAACTCAATAAATCCTTTTCTGTTACCCCAACATTCTCCCTACCCTTCCCTAAGCCTGGCCCTCTCTCCAGTCAAGAATTAAATAAAGTAACAATCATTGCTGGCTTAACACAGCTCTCACCTTGGCAGGAAGCTCGTGGTAAGTCTAGTGTTTTATGCACTGAAAAAAAAAAAAAAAAAATGGCTGCAGAAAATGCTGCATAACCACCTCAGCTGCTAAATTTTCCCCTGGGGGAAAAAAAATGCATTTTAAAGCAAGAGGTGGTTTTTTTTCCTTCTCCCTAACTTGAAATTTCCCTTGGTAAAAGTCAAGAGCCCGGAGCCATGCATGTGTGTCACTCCAGGAGCATCAGCTTTCTGCAGCACTTTTCTCCGTGAGGAAAGACACCATTTACTCCAATCATTTTGGGTCTCTTTGCCCGACATAACACTGATTTCCTAGACAGACTAAAAGACCAAGTTCTGTGGACTGAACACATGTCCAGTGTCTTGCCTTGACGAAGCGATGGAAAACATTTTAGCATCAAAAGGCTGGTTTCATCTTTCAGCGAGTGACATTTTAAAAACAAAACTGGAGGACAGGCTAAAGAAAGCAAGCACAGTGCACTTATCCTGTTAAGATAATGAAGGAAGCATTTTGTGACGAACAGCTCTTGCTGCCTTTAGTGCTTTAGTACATGCCCCGAGAGGCGAGAGTGTGACGTGGAAACCACAGCGGCTCCAGACAGTAGTGCATGCCACTCACTCTGCCGTGTGCCCAGTGGTCAGCAGAACAGCAGGGGCCGTCAGCAGGGTACTAATGTTCCCCACCCTGCGGGTGACATCACTGCCACCCACCCACTGGGCAGAATGGTCACATGGCCAAGTCCAACATCGAAGTTTGGCCTGGGTTCCCCAAAGGAGGGTGCCCCCCACAACGTGGGGACACCAACATCTCTAAGCACACTAGACGCTGCCTCTCTGCCTGATTAACAACCTGACACCTGGTACATGTAGTTCCCAATGCTGACCACCTTCAGAGCACCCCGCCCGGACCCACCCACCTCACCAGATTTGAAATCTCCAGTTCTCAGTATGGTTTGAATACACAGCAAGTCTCAGGACCCCCTGAGAGTTTTACAGCCTCTGCCCACCCCCGCACGGCTCCGGGCAAGCTCAGCATCCTCTCAAGCTTCAAAGTCCCCATTGCAGGCAGCAAGTTCCCAACCTGACCTTGTCTCTGGAGCAGAGCAATCTCAGGCTTCATCGTACATGACAGTCCCCTGAGTTGCTGCCCCAAGTCACGCGTTAGAGCCCTGCACCGCACACAGTTGTGATTCTGTGGCAGGCAGTGGAGTCACTCAGCCCGGGAATCTGCATCGGGACATCTGGACGCACAGCTAAGGAGCTCTCTACCCACCCTCACCGGCTGCCATTTCCCTAACTATTCCAGCCCTGGACTCACCCAGCCCTCCACTTGGCAGTTGCTTTCCTACAACTCTCACTCATTTGTGGCCTTCCTAGTTATTCCTGTGACTAGTCACCGGGTGCATAAGACCCAGATGTAAATGCTCCGTAAGCCAAGCGCACCCACCACAGGCCTGGCCGGTGCTGTCTGCAGAGCCCGTGCCAGCACATGAGGGCTGAGCTCACCCTGCGTCTTCCAGTCTTGGGCAGCCCAGGCACAGGCATCAGACCACCAGAGAGACCGGCACACCTCAAACCTGCTCCGAGAGGACAGTGAAAATAAATGTCTGGCTGACCTGGGGTGAGAGAGGCCACTGCCAGCTCAAAATTTGGCGGGCTCCTCCACCCCACTCCATGAGATGTTTCAGCTTCCCCACCCTGCCCAGCACTGCTTCTCAGGGTGCCTGTCAGGAGAGGAGCGGGAGGGTGGTGAAGGGAGGGTGTTCATCACCCCACCTGCCTTTGCTCTCTCCCTCCAGGGCCCTGGGGGATGAATGGTTTCCTTGGGGGAGGGGCACAGCTCCTCCAGTCTCTCTGTCTCTGCCTCTCGCCAGTCTCTTTGATCCGCAGAGTGGGGACCAGCCTCACAGATCCTGGCCTCAAAGATTCCACAGGCCGGGATTTGCAAAACAAGCTCCTGTTCAGAGATCTCGTGTGTGGCAAGAGGGGCTGTGGGCGCTAAGGAAGGGGAGTGGGTCACTGCAGGGATCTCCATTTAGACCCCTAACAACTATCCTGACCAGGACAGCAAGGCCTCACCAGGCAAAGCGTGTGGGTAGCCAGGTCCAGTCGTCCACTCGCCCTCCCAGGAACTGTGTCCTCAGAAGGCCTAAGCCAGCACCCTGAGTCCAAACCTCAGCCTGTCAGAGAGAGAGAGGGCCACTGGGACAGCAGAGAGCTAAGCCAAGTCTCAGGTCAGAGCACGCCAAGGGAATCCGTGGGAGCCACCAGCCAACCCAGACTTGCAGCTGGATAGTGAGTTTCCAGACTCAGGCAGAAGCATCAGGATGGGGGGAAGAGCCCCCAGGACACTGGGCCTTGGCTAGGCCCACCTCTGTCTGCCCAGGGGAGGCAGAACTTACAGCCTGAAATGATGCAAAATGCTTTGAGATCTGGGGTGTCTAACATAAAGAACTACAAGAAAGGACTCTGATTATTGTCACTTGTCATTGACTTTGACCAGGAAGCGAATGTTCTCTCTCTCACACACACACACACACACACATACAATGGTCACTTGCTCCCTTGTCCAGACACTCCTTCAGAGAGGACAGAAGCCATTCCCAGGTCCAACCCCTGCCCAGTCTGGGTTTCACCTGACTCCTCCTTCCTGGAACTCTCAGGTCAGATCTCACTGAGAAACCTGGCCTGGAGTCACAGTCTTGTCTGCCTCCGAGATGGCAGCATGTTCCTGGGTGTGAAGTCAGCATGTTCATTCTAACGGGGGTGGCTCCTGATGCCCATGACCTTGCCTCCTAGAAGAAGCTCCCCGGGAAGAAGCAAATCACACCTGCTTTCACTTCTCCCCTGGGAACCAACAAGACATGCTGGGTCCCTCGTGGGTGGCTCCCAGGGCAGAACCCACAGTTCGAACTTGGTGTCTAGGCATTACTGCTACTTGATGATAACCTCACACAAATCCCTGTGAGCACGTGACAGTGGTGGACCACACGTCTGAACGGTCTTGTTAGATGATCTCAAAGCAGAATTACCCAGTGCCAGGTGACAGAGTAGAGCAGGATGCAGCTAATTTCAGTGGCTGAATTTACTGTATATTCTGGTTTTGACCTACTTAAGGAGCAGCAACAGAGAACTGTGAGCTGACATCCCCAGAGCTTGTCTCTGTGTGTGAGATGATCATTTCCTCCAAGAGACTCAGCTAGAAAGAGCACAGGGCCACTACGGAACAACTTACCCAGCACTGGTTAAAATGCCCCTGTGAGAAATCCATTTTACAGTTGAGGAAACTGAGGCAGGTAATGATGGAGTAGCTGTTCAAGGAGGCAGAGCCAGCACTTGGACCATGGCTGTTACCCTGGGAGCTCACAGCCTGAGTCCAGTCTTGGCAGCCAATCCCCTGAAATATTACTGTCATGCCTAGATCACGAAGTCCCCAAAGACCACCAGGGAGCCAATTCTGATGCAAAAGCAAAAGAGCCTTTATTGTAACAAGCTTGAGCCTGGGCTCCCAGGAGATCCACTGCAACAGATCCGAGCCGGGAGCCCTGAGCTCTGGGGCATAAGGTTTTTATAATACGGGGTAGCGGGAGGGGCGTGCTAGGCTTCAGGACAGGGGGCGTCTCAGGATTGGCTGCCAAATGGTCTGATGCAGAGGGTGGTCTCTGATTGGGAGGTTGCACTCGCATGATTTCAGGGAATTGCCTGCTCTTACAGGAAAGTGAAACTTAACTTCTAAAATGGCAGCAATCCGGCCTACGATGGCCGTGGTCTGGCTCTCTCAATTACAGCCTGTCTTTCCCACATGACATGCAATCTGAGAGGACCCCCAGCAGTGGAAGGGTATCTCTCCAGAGCCAGCAGAGCAGTGGCGCTCACATCATCACAGTGGCACCCAGCATCTCAGGGTGAAGTGCCCTACTCTCACAACACTAGCTGTGGCCAGAGGCATCCCAGGGCCTTCTACGGTCCAGCACCCAAGGCTGCTGATGCTCCCTGGTTTTCCCACCTCTCTGGGAGCTACCCCAGCACCACCACACACAGACTCATCACTCCCCCAAGGAAGGGCCTTGTGGCTCTCCAGTCCTCCACTGGAAAGGCGGCCGCGTGGTCTGGTGCAGCACCAGCCATATCTCGAGATGTCACAGCCATGTCTCGAGATGTCACTGTGAAAGTGGAGGGGGAACAAGCGGCTCTGGCAGTACTGGGCCCAGTCACCAGGGCTGCTTGTAACTATGGCAAAGTGAGTATTGTCAGCATCGTGACCCCTTTACTGACCTTAACTACACGGCCTACATCAGGGTGTCCCAGCTGCAGCCCAGGCCACATGCTGAGTCTGTGAGGACACCTTTGCTTATCTGTGGTGTGCGATATCATGAAAAATATGCTGGGCCTGTTTTTCTTCAATCAGCTTTTGTTAGTGAGTGTGTATTTAATGTGTGGCCCAAGACAACTCTTACTCTTCCAACATGTGTCAGAGAAAGTAAAAAGATTGTGCACCCCTGCTCTCCACTTTCTGGTATGATTCTGCCCAGGGCCAGTTCCTTAGCACAGGGCAGGCTGAATTGAGAAATTCATCATCGATGGACAGCCCACCAAAATCGAATGGTGCAGAGGGGGCGCTGACTACATGGTGGAGTCTACTGGTATCCTCACCACTGTGGAGAAGTCCAGGGCTCACCTAGAAGAGGTGCCAAATGGGTCACATCTCTGCCCCCTCTGCTGATGCCCCACGTTTGTGACGGGCGTGGACCATGAGAGGTACAAAAACAGCCTCACCATGGTCGGCAACGCCTCCCACCCCACCAAGTGCTTAGCCCCCTTGGTCAAGGTCATCCATGACAACTTCAGCATTGTGGAGGGACTCATGACCACAGTCCATGCTGTCACTGCCACCCAGAAGACAGTGAATGGCTCCTCTGGGAAGGTGTGGCATGATGGCTGCAGGGCTCTCCAGAACATCATTCCTGCCTCAACTGGTGCAGCCAAGGCTGCGGGCAAGGTCATCCCTGAGCTGAACGGGAAGCTCACTGGCATGGCCTTCCATGTCCCCACTGCCAACATGTCGGTCGTGGACCTGACCTGCTGTCTGGAGAAGCCTGCAAATGCGATGACATCAAGAAGGTGGTGGAGCAGGTGTCAGAGGCCCCTCAAGGGCATCCTGGGCCACACCGGGCACCAGGTCATCTCCTCTGACTTCAACAGGGACACCTGCTCTTCCACCTTTGATGCTGGGCTGGCATCACCCTCAACAACTACTTTGTTAAACTCCTCACCTGGTATGACAATGAATTTGACTCCAGCTACAGGGTGGTAGACCTTATGGCCTATAGAGCTTCCAGCAAATAAGACCCCCAAATGACCAGCCCCAGCCAGAGCAGGAGAGGAGGAGAGAGACCCTCAGCTGCTGGGGTGTCCCTGCCCACTCAGTTCCCCAACTCACTGAGAATCTCCCCTCAACAGTTTTCACTCCCTAAAGGGCAGGAGGGGCCCGGGGAGCTGCCCCTGTCATGTGCCACCATTAGTGAACTTCCCTGTATTCGGCAAAAAGAAAAAAAGGCCTTTCCTTGAGCACTGGGGCCACACCCAGGTGGCTGAACCACGTCATCATGCTCTGACCATGGGTATCTTTTTCTCTCTTATGACACCAGGGCTTCTGCAGAGTGAGGACATCACCTCGTTGTCTGGGGGAGCCTGAAGCCTGGAACAAGTCTGACACAGAGAAGTCACCAAGTGTTTCCTGCTGAGTGAATCAAAAGCAGAATCTGGTCAAACTCTCACAAAATGAACTAATGTGGCCAATTAAGGAAACAGTACAAAACAATAGAAATACCTTCTGTGTTGTTTAGAGAAATTAAGACAAAAGCCCCAACTTGGCTGTGGTCCAGACTGTCCACCAAGACCTGGGAGTGCTGGGATTGTGCAGTGCAAGTCACAGAGTCCACCTGGACCTCCCTGGCTCTACGCCACGCCAGGCCATGGGGTCCATAAGGCCACTTACTCCCCACAGCCTCCAGGTGTGCCTGGGCACATGTCACCCTTCCCCATTCAGAGGCCACACTCCTGTTGTCCTTTCCCGTCCACGTCCAGAACCACAGAGAGCAGAAATTGCCCCAATGGCATCCTCATTGGCTGACTCTCCACCTGCAGGACACGGTCCCCCTGACTCCCATCCCAGGAAAGCCAGCTCACGCCCAGTGAAGCCCTGGGCAGGGGCCAGCAGCTCTGCCCTGCCACAGACATGAGCCACCAGTTTCCGGGCACCCAGCTCCTCTGAGCAGCCAGGGAAATGGGGCAGGTCTGGGTCGACCCTGCAGAGTGAAGAGGCTCCTGGCTCTCCACTGAAGTCCCACTTCTGCCGAACAGTTGGCACGTCCTGGCCTCCCAGCCTTTTGAAGTGTGCAAGAGAGTCACGCACCCTTAGAAAGCTTTCTCTACCACAGACCCAGGAAGATGAGACACTTGAAATGGCTTTTCTGTACTCACTGTGCCGTGTGTCTGAGCAGCACACTGTGAAATCCGTGGGAGACAGCAAGACACTCTGCAAAATGAAAAAGGAAGTAACTTCATAGAGTGAACTACCATCATAAACAAATTGTGACGACTTCATGTGTTTGTTGAAAGCTGAATTTTCTGCACGTCCAGCACGCTGCTCTGCCTTTGGAATCTGTCATGTGGTTCACGCTCAGCGATCTGGAGCTGTCCCTTCCAGCAACACAACCTGAAGAGACTGACACCGTGGATTGTGTGACTGAGAGTGATGCGATTTACTCTCGTAAGATGCCATCAACAACGCACGGAAGTTCCATACAGCACCATGTGGTTAGTTTAATTCCTAGAACCAGATCTGTGGGAATTCCAAGGGAAGTCCCATGAGTTTGCCCCACATGTGTGAGGATTCTAGATTTATGCAGAAAAGGAAGGGGACTGAGATGTTCAAACCTTTAAAAGGAAACCCTTCTCTTCCCTCCAAGCTACTAAGGAATGCAGCTGCAATTCACAGAGTCATCGTCTAACTCTGGGGAGGATGGCTCTCTCCTCATTCACACACGGATGCAAACTGACCTGTCCACAGGCTTGCCCAGACACAGTCAGTCCTCAGGGGGCCCTGACCCACCAATACCCAGGTGACCAGGGACCGTCCTGCCAGCTCAGGCTGGGTCTGCTGTGTCCATCATGGCCAGCAAGTAATCACTTGCAATCCCAATGGAAGCTGCTCCACACCTTGGCACCCCCAGGTGTGTTTCGGAAGTTGTGGAGTTTGGACAGTAAGAGTAATGGAGTCACATGGCCAGTGGTAAACAGGCATCTATCACAAAACTTTCAGGTTTGGGCCCCCATAGATTAGGGATGACAGAGGCTGAGAGTCAAGGGAAAGACCAAGGACGGCGTCTACTCTGCAGTTGCATCACCCCTCGGAGGGGCCACCAGAGTGTGGGCTGCAGGAGCATCGCAGAGGGGCTCCAGGCCTCCCTCCCTGGTGGGCTCGCCCTGAGCAGTGCCCCTGCCTCACCCACACAGCCCAGAACTGCAGGGGACCAAGTGGGGTCCTCAGGGAGGGGCACAGATGCCCCCACGCCTAGCCTGGGGCAGTGCCCCCCACTCCTGCTGTTCCTCACCCCTAAATGTGCCTTTCTCCTTCTGGAGGGGAACAATGTGGACACATGTCCCACCCTGTGCCCTCAGGGTCCCTGACAGCTGAGTCCCAGAGATGAGGAAAGCGTCAGTTCAGACTTCCCTGAAAGGGAATCCTTGAAACGACAGCCAACCAGAGATTCCTGAGCACAGTGCTGAAGAGCCCAGCTCCTCCCCTGGAGAAAAGGCAGTTTCGGGGTGTGCCTGAACACCTGTGTGCACGTGCGGGGGTGGCCACCTGAGTGCGAAGGTCCTGGAACAAAACCCACCCATCTGGGTCACTGCCACTGCCCTGTGGTCCCCTGTGTCATCTGGCTGATCTCCACACTGGCCCTTATAGAGAGGCAGTGTGGTTCCCACAGGTCACTCCCATGGCACTGCCTAAGCAGAAGCCATCTAGGCAGGTGGCCGGTAGCCCCAGGGAGCACAATCAGCTCATCTCCACCCTGCCCTGTAAAGCACTGTGGGTGCTCAGGACTGGAAGCCCATCAGGACCTGGTGCAGCAGGTGCTGGGGACACGGACTGTGCCACAAAGCCTATGCCAGGCTGAGGCAATGCTGGGGCTCAGCTGAGTTTTACTTTGTGTTTAATCCTCCGCTACTATTATAAGACAAAGGCCATGAAATATGAAAAGAAGAATGGTTGTCATAAACCTTCGGAGGTTTTGGTGGAGAGAGGGTAATGGGTGGGGCCACACCTATGGTGCATCTTAGATTGGGTACAGGCGAAACTTACTAAATACAGAATACAAATGCCTACATACAGTAACTAAGAAAATGCCATGAAGGCTACATTGAACAGTTGGATGAGAATATTTCAGATTGTATATGAAACCCGCACATTGTACCCCTTGATTACACTAATGTACATAGCTATGATTTAACAATAAAAATAAATAAATTTAAAAAAAAAGTTTGGTCACAATTTGTCAGAATAGCACCTTCATGCCATACAGCGATTAACTATTTGTGCTGTGGAGCAGCAGGACGCAGGAGGCCCTGGGCTTGCTAAATGCTAGAGAATAATTATTTCCCTACACAGCTGCACACGCACATACCTGCACACACACACACACACACACGGACACATCTTTGCACACAGCATGAACATGGAAGTGTGTGTACAAATACATGGGTATACATAATTCAGGTGTACACACAAGTGTAAACATAGAAACACACATGAACACAAACACACACTCACATGCACACGTGCCCCATACACAGGCGTGTACACATGTACACACAGACTCTGGTACGAGTGGCTGCTTGTGGCATGGCTGCTGAAGTATCCTTGTGTCTAAATGTACACTGCTTCCTGTGATGGGCAGGCCTGGGACCCACAGCCCTCACAGAGCCCTGAGGAAACACCGCCCCATCCCCAGCAGTGTCCTCTCCCTCTACACCCCAAAGGCAGGGCCTCCGAAGGTGGACTCAAACTCAGAGACACTTCTTACATGCTGTTCCTATGCCAGCTCTTATTTCTTCATCTATATGGTAATGTTTTTCAACTTTGCTTCTTATCAAAATGTTCAAACATGCATGAAAGTGGAGAAAACGTCCACTCACCCCCGTATACCCATCGCCCGGATCCAGCCCCACCCTCATCCACGCCCCCATTCCTATCCCTGCTATCAGCGAGCGGAGGACAGAGACATGGGCAAGGTCAGGCTGAGCTGTCCTCTACCACTCATGGGGATCACAGGGCTGTACGGTCAGCCTAGCTGCCCTCTGAGCTGGGAGCCCCTCCTCCCCATAAATTCAGATGGTGACATCCACTCCTGGGGCCACTCCAGGATTACATTTTTAAATGCCTAAGATAGATCTGAAACCTTGTAAGCATTTAATTAACAGTAATTAAAATTAGTAATTGTATTATTAGTTGTACCAAAGCACAGACAGAGAAGGAGCTGGCCCAAGGTCACAGGCCCAGTGAGGGTCAGAGAGGCTGACCGGAGACTCTGCTGCCCGCTCCTCCGGCCTCTCTGATGGACATTGCAGCTTCCTCATGAGGCTCCTGGTGCCTCTCGGCTTCAGCAGAAGCCTAACAAACAGGGTCATTTGTATTTGAACCCCAGAAGTTACATTGAGGTACAGAGAAATATTCTTGAGGCAGCATTTTTGTGACTTTAGCAAGCAAATGCCTGAAAAGTACCTTTCATTACATCTGAAAGTCTCAGTTTTCAAACAACATTTTTTTTTTTTTAACTCTAAAGGCAACTACTTCCTTCCTGGGCAATCTAGGCCCAGAGTCTGGCGCATTAGGCTCACCCTGTCTCCAGCCTGCAGGTGGGGGCTTCTGTCCACACAGGAGGCTTCCCTCCCCAGGCTTGACTGGGCTTCCCCAGTCAAGAAGGCCACACGCAAAAGAAACCCTTATGCCATCTCAGTCCAGTTCCGTCTCCCCAGGTGAACCTGCCACCTGCCACACTCAGGGACCTGCACCAGCTCAGAGCAGCCCAGCACTGTCTACCCAGGACAGCCTGGGGCTGCACAGCTGATGTCTGCCAGATGGTGGACAAAGGGCAGGGGGATGGACACAGAGACAAATGTGAGAAATTCAACAGAACTTAGCCCAGATTCTGGCATGGGGGCCACCCAGGACTGCAGTCCCTAGGAGGCTGAAGGGGAAGCAGGGCGGGGTTCACACTCCACAGATCAGAGCCTGAGCCAGGTGAGCACACGCTGCCCACCAGGGCACACAATGGGTAAGAGCTCCTGTCTCCTGACCCAAGATATCACGCCAAGGGTCCATACCTCTAGGGTCCAAGTCCAAGGTCCACATCCAGAGCCCATACCCTGTGTCCACTCCCAGGGTCCACATCCAGTGTCCATGCCCAGGGTCCACTCCCAGCGGCCATGCCCAAGGTCCACACCCAGCATCCATGTCCAGGGTCCATGGCAGGGTCCACTCCCAGTGTCCACGCCCAGGGTCCACTCCCAGGGTCCACATCCAGTGTCCATTCCCAAGGTCCACTCCCAGCGTCCATGCCCAGGGTTCACTCCCAGGGTCGACTCCCAGCGTCCACACCCAGCGTCCACACCCAGGGTCCACTCCCAGTGTCTATGCCCAGGGTCCACTCCAAGGGTCCACTCCCAGCTTCCACGCCCAGGGTCCACTCCCAGGGTACACATCCAGTGTCCACACCCAGGGTCCACTCCCAGTGTCCACGCCCATGGTCCACTCCAAGGGTCCACGCCCAGTGTCCAAGCCCAGCATCCACACCCAGGGTCCACTCCCAGCGTCCATGCCCAGGGTCCACACACAGTGTCCATGTCCAGGGTCCATGGCAGGGTCCACTCCCAGGGTCCACGCCCAGGGTCCACTCCCAGGGTACACTCCCAGGGTACACATCCAGTGTCCATCCCAAGGTCCACTCCCAGCGTCCATGCCCAGGGTCCACTCCAAGGGTCCACTCCCAGGGTCCACTCACAGCATCCATGCCCAGGGTCCACCCCCAGTGTCCATGTCCAGGGTTCATGGTAGGGTCCACTCCCAGCGTCCATGCGCAGGGTCCACTCCAAGTGTCTACACCCAGGGTCCAATCCAAGGGTCCACTCCCAGCATCCATGTCCCGGGTCCACTCTCAGCGTTCATGTCCAGGTTCCATGGCAGGGTCCACTCCCAGCGTCCATGTCCAGGGTCCATTGCAGGGTCCACTCCCAACATCCACGTCCAGGTACCATGGCAGGGTCCACTCCCAGCGTCCATGCCCAGGGTCCACTCCCAGCATCCATGTCTAGGGTCCATGGCAGGGTCCACTCTCAGTGTCCATGTCAGGGGTCCATGGCACGGTGCACTCCCAGCGTCCATGTTCAGGGTCCATGGCAGGGTCCACTCCCAGCATCCACGCCCAGTGTCCACTCCCAGCGTCCACTCCCAGCGTCAATGTCCAGGGTCCATGGCAGGGTCCACTCCCAGCGTCCATGCCCCGGGTCCACTCCCAGCGTCCATGTCCAGGGTCCATGGCAGAATTCATTCCCAGCATCCACTCCCAGCGTCCATGCCCTGGGTCACTCCCAGCGTCCATGTCCAGGGTCCATGGCAGGGTCCACTCCCAGTGTCCATGCCCAGGGTCCACTCTCAGCGTCCACGTCCAGGGTCCATGGCAGGGTCCAGTCCCAGCGTCCACTCCCCATGTCCACACCCAGGGTCCACGCCCAGGTCCATGCCCAGGTTCTACTCCCAGCGTCCACTCCCAGCGTCCATACCCAGGGTTCATGGCAGGGCCCACTCCCAGCGTCCACACCCAGGTTCCATGGTGGGGTCCACTCCTAGCATCCACTCCCCATGTCCACATCCCGGGTCCACACCCAGGGTCCACTCCCAGCATCCACACCCAGCGTCCACTCCCACGTCCACACCCAGGCATTGCTGAGTAGCGGGATACAGACCAGCCAACTTCTCTGCAATGATGCCCACCCCCAGCAGGCTGAATGTCACAGGAATCTGCTTCTCCTCCTCCAAGCTCCATCCTCCATCACTTTTGCTCTGTGAGTAGTTGGTGCATTACTGCCCAGGGCTGGGACATGGGGTAAGAGGACTGCCTTGCCTTAAGTAATAAAGCCCAGCATAATTTGGTAATTCCAGGCACAGAGTGAGGGGTTTCCAGTATGAGCAGAAGTATTTATTGTTTTAAATTTATTTTCCTTAGAAAATACCCCCAAACAAGAGCCTCTGGCCCGGGCTTTCCAGCCACCAGCCCCGCCTGGCAATTGCTGGTGTCTCAGAGTGGGGCTGTGCGAGCAGTGACCACAACTTCAACCAGACCAGACACTGGGTGAACGCTGTGCTGGGCGTCAAGTCGCTGTCACCGTAAAGGGGTTTGCCTGGCTCAAAAATTGTTCCTTAACCACTAATTCATGTCCTAGGGAATTAACATTCTCCCCGTGGCAAGAATCATTCCTCAGTCCCCACTGCTATCCCTACTTAATGACATGCTTTTGAAAAAATAATGGCTTTAGTTAAAGTCCAGTGGTCATTTCATTCCCCAGTCATCTTTACAGCTTTTAAAGAATGTTTAAAATTCCTCTAGCTGAGCCCCAGGCTAAGTGCGAATTTTTAAGGAAGTAAACAAACCTCAGGACTCCCACCTGGGAGTTAGTGAGGAATGAGCAGCTCACAGCGGGGCTTCACGGTAATGGCCCAGCGTCAGCAGGAGTGGGAAAAGGCAGCCTGGGCTGACTTGGAGAAAAGACTTTTTCCCTCTTGATAAATAACTGTTTATAAGCAAAGTGAGTGGTAGGAAAGCAAGGCCTCCGGGTCCCACACGAGGCCTCCAGGTGGCCAGAGAAGGGGAGAGCTGGGAGGGGCAGAACCCCCGGCCCTGCCTGCAGGGCCACTGCCCCAACTCAGCACACCCTTCCGCAGGGCGACCCCTGTTCTATGGCAGGAGTTAAACTCATGTATCTGGTTACTTTCTATTTTCCTGGGTAATTTGAGACATTAGAGCAGCAGTTCTTAGCCTTCACTGCATACTGGAAACAGATGGAGGGATTTAAAAACACAGCCACCTGGACTCACTCTGAGGTTCTGATTCACCTGGTCTGGGGGTGCCTGGCTTCAGCACCGCGGATCAGCTATGCAGCCGAGAAGCCCTTTGTTATAGGAATTCACAGGCCAGTGCCACCCAGGTGAGAGCCTGGGAGGAGAGAAGGGGCGGTGGAGGAACGCACCTTGGGAAGACCCAGAGACAGCCCAGACCACTCCCCAGAGGAACTTGGGAAAGCCTCCTGCAGTGCTTCATGCTTGAGAAGGGCTTAACGGGAACAGGAATACGCTGAACACCAGCACTCAAAGGCAAGGTTATGAAACAAGGGAACAAGATGAAAATGGAAATTGCAGAGTCCATGAAACAAATTGTTCCCAAACACCGTCATTACAGAATACTAGAGAAAGTGACTACACATAGGCAACACAGAATTAGGGACTCAGAGAAAGGCTGTGATTGCCCTAGCAGGGAGGAGAGTGACTGCAGAGGGACACTGGGCCCCGGGGCAGCGACAGGCAGACACAGGAAAACTGGCTTCCCAGCATCCGGGAGCCCAACCTGGGAAACCTGTGCAATCAGAGAGAAAGTGGAGAGAGGAATAGAAGAAATACTGTGATCCAAGGCTCAGAACCCACAGCGCGTTTCAGGATAAAGTCACACCGAAGAATCTCCAAGCCATATCCCGGTTACACTGCTGATTATATTCACCAACAAGACTGAGAACGATGAGACTGGCTGCAGGAGGAGGCCGCTCGGAGCCACGTCCATGACAGTAGGCAGTGGGAAGATGCTCTGAACAGTAAGGAGCAACCCTGAGCCTCTGGGAAGACCTGCTCAGTCTACAAGTCCAGCCTACAGAAAGGGCAGCACAGAGGTCTTCCTGCGACTTCGCCCTGGATGCCACTGGATAGGGGAGAGACTTTTCATTAAGGGCTTGGAGGTGAAGGAGGGAATAGCGCCCGCCCAGGGCAGCGCCAGCGTGCCCAACTCCTAGGACCTTGGTAACTGGTCCTTCTAGGGGAAAAACGGCCGACAACAAATCCAACCAACCAGGATATGAGTGGAAATAACCCGGGAATGCCGGCACCTTCCCGAAAGCTGCGGTGGTAAGAGCTGAGTCGGTGAAACACAGCTCTGACGATGCTCACATCATACACACAACGCTGAAGGAAGGGGCAGGAGAAAGGGACTGTGCGAGTGCCTGTTATTTTATCTTCCTTGGTAAGAATCAAAACTCAACGGCAAGATGAAAACATACAGCTTAAATGATATGCCTCCAACCTTACTGTCTCTCAAAATTATTTTTCAGATCCAGGGAGGCATCACTGTGTAGGTAACACCTCTTCTAATTAGAAACTTCACTCTGAAGTTGGACAGTCCCTTCTGCTTCACTTTCATTTCTTTTGTTGTCCTCATGCAGAACTAGACTAAGGGTTTATTCTAAACGGCCGCAGACATCACACAATCTCACCCTCCCTTCCAGGGCACAGAGCAGAGTGGCCTTGGATGGACTCCACTAAGTGTCAAGCAAATACATTCAGGTAAAGGCAAGCAAATGGACGCCTTTAAAAACTCTCCCATGAATGTCTTTATTGCTTAGCTTTTCAGAAGAGAATATGTCATTGTTCCAAAATCAGAGAAGTCCCAAAACAAAAACACTAGACACACTTTATAGGTTTTCCACTAGACAAAACCCATAGAGCCCCAAGTGCCCGAATTGGCGAGCGGGTTCCTCGCAGCTCCAGTGGAGCCCACCACCTCCTCTGTGAACAGTGAGTCTGGAAGACCAGGACTACATAACCCGGACGGTGCCCACACGCAGAGCAGAGCCTGCCCCAGGGGAACCCACCCTCATTACCCTCACTGCTTTCACCCTCCCTGGGGACAGAGGTGTCCTGGCTGTCTCCACAGACCCAGGAGAGTGGTTGGCATATAGCACGTGCCTTGGGGAAGTCAATTCAGAAGCTCAAGGTGATTTATGGAACCTCCACGCCTAAAGCTTTGTGGAGCTGACCTTCTGAGGACTTGGTCACTTCCCAGAACCTTCCTGACAGAAGCTGCCTGGGCTGGTTCAAAACTTCAGTCTCCCATATCTGCTGGGCTCTGCCCGTCCTCACAGGTCAGGCTGGCAGGAAAGTGGTGGGTGGTGTTGGGGGGTGTCCCTTAGAGGGGGAAGTGAAGAGTCACCCTGGCTGGCCCCTCCAATCCCACCTATAGGTCTGGCATCTGGCAGGAGAAGGGCACAGGTGAGGTCCAGGCTCTGGTCTCACTTGGGGGAGGCTCTGTGCATCTGTCCCCTGCAGTCCCCACTGCCATGTAGGTGGTGTCACACAGCTGGGAAGTGCAGCTTCCCAGGGGCTGAGCCCAGTGCACCTGACCCTGTGTGGTGGGCAGCATCGTGTCTCCAGGTCCAGGCCTCAGCTGGTGTTGTCCTTTTGTGTCTCAGCCCACATCAGCTAATTACCCGCGCTGAGTCACTTTAGTTTCCCACTAAACTGTCTTACAAGAACGAGTACCCAGCCAGTACCGTGAAAAGATGTTTGCAATGCAAAGGAATAGTTCTTAAAAAAGAAAAAAAAAAGGTATTCAGATTGAATGGCATGCTGTCCAGAACTATCCCTCTGCTCTCTTGGAAAAAGCAATGAGCTCTGGACACTGTGGTCTCGACAGTGCTTGAGGGAGGACCTTGCCTATGAGCTTAGACTGAAGCCTGAGCGTGACAGCAACGTCACCATTGTGGCTGTCACTGAGCTGTGACTCACAGAGTCACTAAAGGAAAACAATGTGATTGCACAGGGTCTGTAATGAGGAAAATAAATATGTATTTTAAACCCGGGATTTTCCTTAAAATATTCAAATAACTTCAAATGCTGTAGCAACCCTAATTCTGCGAAAAATCAATGTCGTTATTGGAGTTTATTGTTGTTGTTTTTTTTTTCTCAATTAAATATTGCTGAGTGGGGCCAGTTTCATTTATGTGGGAAGAAAAGGCTTAATGAGCTGTTAAAGGCTTATCAGTGCACAGCTACAACGACTTCCTGCACCTGATTATTTTCAACTTTGGAAACTCACAATCTCTAAAACAGATAATCAATGCCCATCATCTCACAATAATCCTATTGATTCTAAGATTAAGGAATTAAATTTGACTTTCAATGCTCTGTGGTCTTATCGGTGTATTTCCATAAAACTTCAGGATCTACACCAGCCTTTGCTGCTGACCTTGGCCACCTGCAAGCTGGATGAGGACCCTGGCCTGGCCAGGACAGCCCTGCTGGCTCCCTGACCTCAGACACCAGCCTCCAGACTGGGAGGAATAAGCTTCTGTGGTTTATAAGCCACTCAGACCAAGGGACTTCATTAAGGTGACCTGAACAGTCTGTGACCAGGCACATTTTGGCACCTCAGTGACAGAAGCTCAAATTGACACCAACAGAAAATGTGAGGGACTGAGGCCAGACCACCCAGGAGGTCTGTCAGGAAGACTCAAGAGGCAACCCAGGGGACACTTGGACAAAACCCGAGAGGTGAGGTGGCATGGAGGCTGGCTGGGGGCTGTGCACTTGAGATGGTGGAGGCAGTGACAGAGGAAGCACTCCCTCACGTGAGGTCCACGCTCAGTTCTTGTTTGCTGGGTAGTAGATCCTAATCACGATATACATCTGGCCAGAGCTGGAATTGGCTGTGCTGCTTTCAGCCAATTCCTTTCTTCCCCTTAAGATCTGGAACCCCAGGTAGCTTACCCAGCACAGGTCAGCACACCTAGGTCCAGGCCCAGGCCCAGGGCCTGCCTAAGAGGACTGTGGCCATGGGCCACACCACCCGCTGCAGAGCTGACACGTGGACACCTCACACATGGCCAGGGCCTGAGGATGTTTCCCTAAATCCCGGTCCAGAACACAGAGATTGGCAGAGACAATCTGGGCAGAAGCCCAGGTTAGGCCCAGGTTCCCGGGAGAAGCCCCTTCCTTTTGGCAGGACAGGACAGTGTTGGCACACAGAAGCTCTCTGGAGGCATCTCAGAAACCAATTCAATGGAATTATTGGTAACAATGTGGATACATTTTTATGACTTTGGAAACACACCTGTTAGCACAAAAACACATACCTAGTCTGCACCCCACTCATGAGACTTGCCAATGTCCCCAGCATGTGTGAGGCACGTTCCGTGTGGTCACTGCAGAAGGCATAGGATAAAGGGTCACCTCCCCCTGGTCTCAGCATCCACCGATTCCCACTATGAACGAACTTCAAGGGGCTTATGCCAGAATGGAGGGTAGGGGCTGCCCCAGCATCCAGGTCCCCACAGCAGGAGTTTTGAATTGAACCCCAGGAAGCCAAAGCTCCTGAGGTTGTTCGTGTTCTCTTTCCCAGGAAGAAGCCCCCGCGGAGATGAGGGAAGCCACCCTGCGTCCTTCTGCGGGGGCAGGGTGGGAGGCCAGCTCTCGGTGGACTCGCCCTGGACGCTGGCAGGTGGGCTGCTTCTGTGACGCACATTCCCAGGGCAAGAGCAGGGAAGTGCATCTGCCTGATGGGTGAAGAGGCTGGTGGGAAAGGGCTGCCTTTTCTTATCTATAATGGTGGAACTTAGGCCACATAGTATTAGCAAGGGGCAGTCTCCAGCCAGGGCGCCGCATTTCCCACGCTCTGCAGTTTCTTTCTTTCCTTTTCCTTCTCGTTGCTTCTTCACACAGATGGAAGGAAGGAGGCTGGACTGAGCAACAAGGTGTGAAACCCACCGCTCAGAGAGCCCCTCATACCTGCTCTAAAGACTGGGAGGAAGAGCTGAGAAGAAGCAGTCTGGGGTCAAGGGCAGCTCCCTTCCCCTGCAGAATAGTAACCAAGACTTCATCACGTTTTCCTAACAGCCAGAACCATGACGCTTTAAAAAAAAAAAAAAAAAAGACCGTTTCCCTATTAAGTGTTTATTTTAATATTACACAATGAGTATTCTGTGCTTGTGTATTTCAGAAACCAGACATTGATCATTTATGAGTCAGACGGGTCCAGATATGGGATGGGAACGTAATGAAATAGGATGACATGTTTACTGACTCTGGCGTCAAGTGCTGATACACTTTGAAATAGCTGTTGGTTCTACCATAATTTAGGAGAGAAAGGCCAATTGAGTCTTGACTGCATGGGGACACGTATTATTTCACTAAAAGTTACATCTTAGACTGGAAATTATTTATAAATATTAAATAGCACAAAATAATCAAGCTATTATTCTCTTAGAATGAAATGTGTTTCTCCATCCTCTGCATGCTGTATAAGGTAGAAAGATTCAGCACAGAAGCTGTTATGAGAAAATAATGTGTTTGCAGCTAAACATTTGGATTCAGTCCCAGCTGGTGCTGAGTCCCAGCCAGTGCTGACCTGGCTCCCCTATGTGTGGTGGGACTTCCCAGGGTCTCTGAGATGGAATATCCAGCACAGGGCTTGGCACGGAGTAAGCTCTTGATTAGCAACAAGAGAGATGTGAGCTCCTATTTAAATAAACGCAAATCTAATAGTTGAGACCCTATACTAGAGTCTAATTTTTCTTTAAGATGAGAACGGTGTCCTATCTCATCAGCTGGAGAAGCTGCCTCTCCTTGAAGACATCAGAAAGCCAGCCCCCTGGAAGCCTCGTCCTGCATGGTAGCCCCTCACACAACACTGACTGACAAGCCCAGGCCTGGAGCCCCCATCCCGCAAATACCCCAGGCCCTGATCCTCCCAGCCCCAAGCAGGCTGGCTCTGGGGCCAGAGAGGTGCTGAGACTGGACTGCCTGGATGCCTCCCTCTCCTGCTGTACACTCACAGACTGCTCAGGCAGCAAGGAGCCCCTGGTGCCTGGTGACCTTGTCCACGGGAAGGCAAGTGCACCCGCAGGACTTGCTTTCCCAGGAAGCAGACATGGAGTCTGTTTGGAGTCCTGCATGCTCTGTGGTCTGTTACCTAGCCTGGGTCCCGCTGACCTGTGGGTCTATTACGTGTGTCTCTGTCCACAGATGCACACCAGCACCCGGGCTGGACAATCTCGTAAAATGTACTGTTGAGTGAAAACCAGGTCACGGAAGTGTGAAGACGTGAGGTTGAGAAGGAATGAATTAGACCTGCGTGGCTGGCTCTCTGCCCTTGTGCACTGTTGTCAGTTATCTTGCTGGGACACCAGACATCCCCCTTGGTATGGCTGCTGTGTGTGACCACCGGGGGTGGCCATCTGTGGACAACCCCTCCTTTTCTTCCTGGGATGGTGAGTGGGTGCCACTGTGGATGAGTCTCTCTTGTTCTCAGGCAGTTCCTGCCTGGCCGAGGGATACCGGGCCCTCCCACACACACAGGTACGCACATAGTGCACGTGTACAGACACAGTGTACACACCCGCCAACAACCCCTCTTTCCTACTCTCCCAAACACAAGTTAATCTGCCTGCTTTAGAGACAGAATATAGCTCAGAACTGGACACCCCACTAATCACACTGGGTCTGAAGCTTGCCCAATAGTCCATTCTTGTCTGCTGAAGGAACCAGGCTTATGCACGCACCAGTGTCCTGTCTGGGCACCGTGGTGAGCTCCTGGCATCCACACAATCACCCTCTTCCTTACACCCAGCCTCAGCCAGCAGCGCCCCTTCCAGCTGGCCCCTCTGTCCCCACCATGCAGGAAAGCACTGTCTCTGCGGCAGCAACGGGGAGAGTATGTGGGAGGGAGTGTGTTCAGAGAGCAGGAGGACAGGGGAAGCTGCCCTGGCGCCTGGGAAGTGCTGTCATCTGCCACTGTGCATCCTGAGCTGCGTGCATTGGAAAGTAACACAGGAAACCAAGTCTGGAGTTTCCTTCTAAGGGTTTGAGTTCACCTTAGTTTTTACAAAGATGGCACGCTGTAGGCCCTTTATTTTATGTGGAATGAGATACTGTCAGTAATAGAGGGTCGAGCTGTGCTCACAGCAGGAGGGCAATGTGAATAATTACCTCGGGAGTGCACCTGGGTGGGGCAAATGTGGACAGGTGTAGACGTGCACAGGGTGGACGTGGACTGTGTATACACGGACGGGGCAGATGTGGACGGACACAGGCTGTGCCCACAGCTATGCAGCCAGGGCCATGCAGGCTGAGCCAGGTATGCTTGTCCCTCCCTGTCACCTGGCCGGCCACCACTGCACCCAGCCATCTCATTCAGCAAACCACGTCCTCCTCGAGGATATGCTAATATAGGTTGTCACCAAATGGCCCAGAGAGGGACCTGGAAAGTAGCTGCGGGCTGGCAGAAAGAGACATCTTCAAGCTCTGTTTCCATCTGTGCCCCTCACATGGACCCACCCCCCACCCTGGCTCTGCATGGAGGAGACATTTAATGAGTCATTTAATGCAGCCTAATTCCCCCATTTAGGCCGACATCTCCTTGGAGAGGCTGCATCATGCTTCCTGGGCCTTCAGAGCCGTGCTCATTCTGGGGTCCTGCTGAGGCCGGGTGCCCGGACAGCTCATCCTGGGCTCCTGCTGAGGCCGGGTGGGCGGACAGCTCATCCTGGGCTCCCGCTGAGGCCGGGTGGGCAGACAGCTCATCCTGGGCTCCCGCTGAGGCTGGGTACACCCATAGCCCATCTGCCCCACCGCCTGGCACCAGCCTCTCTCAGGGAGTCCCCAGGGGCCAGCCACAGCTGCCAGTGTCTGCCTCAACGACAGGGCAAGACCCCCAACAATCACTGCTTCCAGGAGGAACCCCAAGCCTAGGTTTGCCTCTGATGCTCATCATCATCAATGTGTTAACCCAGTGACAGTCACATGTTCCCACAGAGACACAGCCAAGTTAGAGACATCCACGCACAGTCACGCAGATGTAGGGGCTCCTGCAGGTCAGCCACTCTGGGCCCCTGAGAGTTCTTCAGAGCAAAGAGAGTCCCGAACTTCAGAAGGTGACTAGTCCTGGTTAACAGGCTACTGGACCTTCCCAGTGCACACACGCAGGGTGTGCACTTGACAATCATAAACATCTGCACATGCACACACATGCACACCCACCCACAAACCCGACAAGAGCAAGAGTAGAGACACTTACCTGCTGATGGGCTTTTCACACAAGAAGGGTCCTTAAGGTCACTCCACAGTTTGGCTACTGTGAGTAAAGTACCACCCAGAGCCAGACACAAGTGAGTTTTTGCTTCTATGTTTCTCTCTTAAACAGGTCAGACAGGTCACATCATGCATAGAGGTCCTACCTTCCATGAAAGCTGAATATTAAATACCCACAAGACCCCAAGAGTTCCAGTGGGGCTTCAGCAGCTGCACAGCTGTGTCTCACCACACCCTCCTGGCTGAGCCGAGAACCCCACTAAACCCTGGGGGCCCAGGGTTCCTAACGGGAGCTGCCCTCGTAAGTTTGCAATCCCAAGTTCATTTTCCCCAGGAACACATAAACAGTCTGTGCCCCTGAAGGCTCCACTGTCCACACAGCACCGGAGAGGATGGAAACCTGACAAATGGCCAAATCAAGAAATCAAGATCACTTAGGGAAGTCAGTACTGATTTTCTGCAGGTGGTGAGGGCAGTGCAGAGCTGAGCTGCCACCAGACACATGTTCAGTTGCTGTTAATGTGACATGACAAGGCTATTTTCTCTGCCCCAGTCAGCTACTCTGCAGGTGCAAGAGACCAGGGACTGGCTGCATGGCGTACGTCAGTCCGTTGGAAATTAAGTATTCAACAGAGCAAAACAAACCTTGTCTTTGGTGTTGAGACACACTTTCAAAGGGGAAAAAAAGCATTTGTAGTGAAATAGTTTCACAGCAACTCCACGGGGTCAAACTCTTCCACGGCCCTGTTGGGACCAAACTCTCGTCCTAATTTCTTTCCGTTTGTTTTCATTCTTTCTCCAAACTGAGATTAAGGTGTAAATAACAGGCCTGCCTGCCGGAGGAGCCCTCAGCAACCTGGGAGTCTCTGGGGAATTTTTCCCATTCCTTTTCTCAGACTTCACCCAGTTTTTTTAAAGGACAGGAAGTGCCTCTGTCCCCTCTTTTTAGAGAGTTGAAAAAGCCAGAGCAAAACGGTCAAAACCCTCAAATCCACAGAGTATCCTGGGGCAGAAACAACATGCGAACTGGTCGTTCTGCCATTGCCACTGAGACCCTTGGACTTGCCCACCTTCAGCACCTGCCGAGTAGGGGAGAGGAGATGCAGGCCCTGCCCCAAAGAGACTCCTTGCTGAGGGAGGAGGCACTCCAGATGCCAGTGAGACAGGGTGGTGTAGACACTGAGACGGGGTTCCATTAACCACGAGGAGGAGGAGGGGTGGGACTCACACTCATTCACTTGTTAGTGGGAAGGACCAGGAAAACGCCGGGCCTCAGAGGGGAGGAGGGGCAGTGTGTAAGGCTGGGATCAGTGGGGTAAGAAAGGGGGCCTAAGGGTCCAGAGAGATCAGGCCTAGGCTGCCATCACAGAGGGCAGTGTCCAGGGGGTGTTCCCTTCTGGGCCCTAGTGACCTGGGCATGGAGCTGCTCAGCCAGGGTACTGAATAGTGTGTGCGGGGGGGGGGGGGGGAGACTGGCACCACTCCCAGATGCCACGCTGCAGGCCTATAGTGGCTGCTCTGAGTGCCCCTGTCCACGGCTGCTGCGGTCATTCAGGGCTCTGGCCTTAGCCCTCTGCTGTCTCCAGGAGGCCTCACCTACCATCACCTCCAAATGGCCACTCTCCATCCCAAAGCCCCCCCCTCACAGTCCCAGGCACATATTTCTAGCTGCCTACTGGTAGCCCCCATGCCTCAGACTCAACTTGGCAGAAGGTGGGCCATCACGGCCCCAAACCTGCCCTCACTGGCATCACCAGCAGTATCCTGGCAGGGACGACAGGTACCCACACCCCAGCCCAAAGGCCGTCCCTGCCCAGGCTGTTGAGGCTACTCCAGAAACATCTCCCCACAGGTTACTTGGAGCCTTCCACCCGGGGCCCTGTATCACAGTCCACACTCACAGCAGTGACAGCTCCTGGTGTCAGAGGGGACTTGGCATGGATGAGAGACGACCACAGGTACATACTCACAAACACACCTGCACACACACACTCATGCACACTCACACTCTCACACACTCATGCACTCACACATGTGTGCACACTAACTCTCACACACTCATGCCCACTCACTCTCACACACCCGTGCACACTCACTCTCACACACTCACGCACACTCACATGCTCTCACACATGCACTTACTCGTGCACACTCACCCTCACACACGCATGCACACTTACACACTCTCACATGCTCTTACACACTGATGTACATATTCTCACACACTCATGCACACTTATGCACACGCACTCTCACACATGCACTTACACACTGATGCACACACTCTCACACACTTGTGCACACTCACACTCTCACACATGCACTTACACACTCATGCACACACACTCTCACATGCACTCATACCCTCACACATTCTTACACATTCATGCAAACTCTCACACACACACACCTCTACACACCCTCACACACTCCACATGCACCCAGGCATAAAACTCGGGCCACTGTCCTGACACAGAGGGGAGGAGCACACAGGCCCAAGCAGGTGTGTGGCTTCCAGCTCCCCCAATAACTTCAAGTCGCTAACTGGGGATGTGGGGACCACGGGCCACACAGCTGATGCTGACACCATCTGCACAAATTAGCAAATTACAGACAAAGGAAAATAACTCTTCTCTACTGAGGCTCTTTGGTGCTGGGAGGATCTCGTGCCTAAGCATGAAGGACGCATGCCCATCACCTTGCCTTCCTGGGAAGTCCTCACAGATGTCAGTAGTGCAGAGGTCCTCAAGCACTTCAGGTCTGCACCACCCCTGGGGGACCCAGGAGCACAGCTGGGCCTCAGCTTTCCTGTGGCCCAGAAAGCTCATTCCCTGTGGCCCCGGTTCCTTACTTGATCCTCTTTTAGCCGCTGGCTCAGGCACAGAACCCAGTGCCAAGAGCACACTCACAAGTCCCCCTGCACCTCACCAGGCTATGTCTGGAACTGTGGGCACTGTCCCTATATTCCCTATAATTGTGGGTCCCAATAATTCCTTTGTTCCTTCTCTAACAGGGCTTTGTTTTCTGAGGATCACCTGGGCCTTGCAGCCATGCACAGGTCCAGCCGTAATCCTGTGGCCTAGATTCCAGATGATCACACCTGGCAGTGATGTTCTGCAAATCTGACCCATGGCCACCGCCTGGCACCATTTGAACAGATCCTTGTTTCCTCAGATGATGGATCTCCCAGGACCTTCCTGGGTTCTCCTCCAAATGTGGAGCTCAACACTCTCAAAGTAGCCCACACCTGAGCTCCAGGGGGCAAAGGACAGGGATTCAGGACAGCGCAGAATCAGGTTCCCTCTCTGAAGGGGTGAGGGTTCCCAGTGATGTCTCACCTGCCACTGTGCTCACCAGCACACGTGGTGCTCACGATGGCCCTCATTAGACTGCCAGTCTTTGCCCTGTGGCTTGGGTGCACTATGCTATATAGTTTCACATCAAGAGGGACTTAAATCGCTTCTATGCCAGGAACTGTGCAAGACTTCACTTTCCCCTGTCTGTCTGACCTTTGGCTCAAGCATTGCAGAATGGACTTCAGAGTGCGGAGTCCAGACAACCTCCCCATTATCGGATCTCAAGCTTCAGTTGAAAAGAAAATGGAATTTCATCCTCTCTGGGGCGCAGAGCGCGTCGTTAGTAACCAACAACAAGGAAGGAAGATGCACGGTGCCCTTTACCTCTGCGTTTTCATGAGCTGTGATATCACTACTTATCTTTTAGCTTGTGTAGCCAATTTCCGTTAACTGTTGGCTAAATACAAATATTTCACCAGTCCATCATCACAAAAGAAAATTAGCACTGTCAGAAAATACCACAAAGCAATACCATGAAACTATCAAAGATTTTTTTTAAACTTTACTGAAAAAAATGGAAGACAATCTTCATAGGAACATACAATTTGCATAATTATGTTGGGCTGTAGAAGAACCAGTTTGCAAAAGCTATCCCAATATATTTTGTTATGACACTTTTAAATTTTAACTTTTGTTTATATTATATACATAACCTCTGACATCAACCAATAAGGGTATTATTTGATTTTTCTTATAGGAACTGGTGCATGAACTTTAGAATGTTACAGCCCTGGAAAATAATTATACAAACATCCAAATAATTGAATGGAATAAGGTCTGCATCCCTAATTTATTCGATAATGCACAATAGGAGTAACATCTACCTGGGTAAATTGGTGAACAGGATGCAATAAAACACCAGGCATGGGGGCAGGGCTGCCAGAATCCAAACCAGCCGTGCAGGCAGAGGCTGCACCGTGATGTGGGCAGGCCAGGGCACTGGGTGTTTCTGCTGGTGGTCCCCACGGGCTCGGGGCTACAGTTGTCTCACAGGGCTGTTTTTCGGGCTGGTGATAATGACAGCACCATTTTTCATGTCAAATAAATGCCTGATGTGAGATGTTCCCGGGGCACACGCACACCTAACAAGCATCTAGGCCACAGAGAAGATGCTGTCTGGTCTTGTAGAAGGCTCCGGGCTGCCTTGAGGAGGGGTCAGAAGTCTCCTTCAGCAGAGCAGGACCCTGGAACCCTGCACCTCCCTTTTGCTCCCCTGGGAGCTGGAGAACCCCTCTCCCTCTCCATTGCATCCTGCTGCCACCCTCTGGCTTCCCCAAGCACAGCTGGGTACATCCTGTGTGCAGATGGGGGTCTCATGCTCCTAGTCTGGGGACTCTCTGCTGGGCTGGGCTCTCCTGGCTCAGAGTGTGTGAACACCTGCTGGGCTGCAGAGCCAGGTAAGCTCTCCGTGTTCCCAGCACTTGCAGCAGGTCCTGGGATTCTTACCTAGTCTCTCTTTTTTTTTTTTTTCATTTTTTTAACTACTTTATTGAGGACTGATTGGTCTCCACAAAGATGTACACATTTAATGTTCACAACTCAATGAGTTCGGGGTAAGTATAAACCCCTGAAACCATCATCACCATCCAGACCATAAGCTCAGCCCATCTCCTTTGGAGACACTTCGGTAGAGACTCCAAAGTCTCCTTTGTATTTATTATTGTTTACGAGAGAATATTTAATACAGGACCTGCCCGCCTAACAAATTTTTAAGTTTGCAGTCCAGCATTGTTGGCGCCAGGCACGAGGCTGGGGAACAGATCTCTGGAAAGCATTCATCTTCCAGATCGGGGACCGGCCCCCTCACAGTCCTTCACATTTCTCCCTCTGTTTCTGTGAGCTGGCTATTTCAGGGTCCGCCCAGGAGTGATCTCATGTGGTATCTGTCCTCCTGTGACTGCCTTCTTTCCCTTAGCTTGACACCCTCCAGGTTGATGGAGCTGTGGCAAACGGCAGGGTTTCCTTTTTGTGAAACTGAATGTGAGTAATAGCTCATGGTATAGATCACCTTTTTATTAATCTACTCATCTACGTGCCTACACTCTGTTTCTTAACTCCCCTTTCTTCAGATTGAAATTTATACCTCTTTAAAAAATATTTCTCTGCATTTTACAATGTGTTCAGTTTCCAAGTATCTTTATACTTTTGTTATTATAGAGAAGAAACAGGAGCTGGCCAGCCCCCTTTGTCAGCGTGGAAACCGTGAGAAACTGCAAACCACATTGCTAAGGTGGATGGAAAACGGAGAAGGTGGGAGACTTCGGCCCAGGTTCCCAGGTGTGAGAAGGTGGGAGACCTTGGCCCAGGTTCCCAGGTGTGAGAAGGTGGGAGACCCCTGCCCAGGTTCCCAGGTGTGAGAAGGTGGGAGACCCTGGCCCAGGTTCCCAGGAGTGTAGGGAGGTTTGAGACGGTCCTTGGCGGAGCACGCGGCTACTGCCGTCTTTACCTCAGTCAGCAAGGATGGGAACATGTAAGTGGGTCCACACCCCTGTCAATGTTTCTCAAAAGCATTGCAATTCTGTATTTTGAGGAACTATGCATTATCTAAAGAACAATAAAACATATATTCTCAATAGCTCATATAATAAGACGATTCAAAATCCTGCTTGGACAAGCTACATGCTCATACTTAGCTTTTAAACAAAGGCTTAAAAATGGGGGGAAAAGCAAATTTAAAACTTTCAAAAAAAGAAAATACATAACCACCACCAAAAAAAACCATTGTATGCACCATAGAATATTTTTAATTTTTCCCTTGGTAGGGAAATTTTCCAAAGAAAAAATTATTGGAAAGGCTCTTTACTCCAGCTACCATTAAAAGAAAAACAAACTGAATCGGTTTGTACAAATTACAGAGCTTTAAAAACAGGGATTAACTGGCATCCGTGAAACTATTTTTCACCCAAGTTGTGCATCTCTTTTTACAGCCAAACGAGGAGTGATTGGTCTGTGACAGCACAGCCTACCTAGCCGCCGGCCTCACCAGTTCCCTTGTACAAATCTTGGCAGTTCTGAGGTTCTGCCAGGACCATGGAGCCTCTGTCTGGAAGGTTCTCTCCCACCCCAGATGTTGCCATCCTGGGTGTTGGCACCTGGTCCTGGTCCGGACCCTGCCCCGTTCCTTACAGCCCTTCTGCCTCTCTGGCCCTTCACCACGTGCAGGGCTCAGCCTCTGACCACTGTCGGTGCTGGAGTCCCTCCAGCCACATCTGCTGCCCATAACCATCTCAGTTAGATAGTTAAAAGCCAAGAGATGGCTGCTTTTATCTTACCTTTTTCTTCCTTTTGTTACATATCAGTTCTTAATGCTACAGAATAGCCTTGATTTTATTTGCATAGAAAATTATAAGAGGTGACTTGATCAGAAAGTACATACTAATCCCATCCTATGCAAATCCATTTGGAGCTGCAGTGGATCTACCCTCTCCCTCAGGGGCCAGGACTTTAAATGGAGCGGCAGTCTGCACTGACTTCAAGTATCTGTGGATTTGGACACAGCCAGATTGTGGCTATTGTCCTTTTTTCCCAGAACAGGGAAATTCCAGACTAGGAATTTGTTCTTCAATTGGAGTAAATGGTTGGGGGCTGGGTCAGTTGGTGCATGACCCCCACCCCCAGTCATTCGCAACATGTTGTATAATAAGCTGTGTACTTCCCAGGAAGAGGGTCACCTATCATGTTCTCAGGTCAAAACACATGCCAGCAGGGATCAGCATTCTTGCCCATGTTGGCCAACAAGAGGTAAGTGTTACAAACAAAGTTTTAAATCAGGCTGCTGAATGTTCACGCTGGGTCTCTGGGAAGGTCCCAAAAGGACAGCCCTTGATGGACAACCCAGCCCGAGGTCACGACAAAACAGCTACCATGGCTGAGAAGTGTGGCCTGGCTCAACGTGGCCTGGCTCAGCAGGGCCTGGTTAGGTTTGCGCTGGTTTCCTTTCATACCGGATGAAATGTTCGTGTCTCCTACCGTGCCAATGCACAGTACTCCACTCAGGCACACTCAAACAGCAAAAATCTTAAGGCATAACAAACCCTGTGGCATTTCTGCAAACATCTTGAATTTTACATTGCTTTGTTCTCTTGCCACTGCGCAAAAATATCAGCTTGGCACCCGGGAGCCCTGTGGAGATGTGAATATTAAGGATCATACTGAAGCTCGCAGTGTTCTATTATTCAGCTTCTCAAGGGCAAAGCACAGCTTCACGCAGGAGCGTATACAGAAAGCGCCACAAACCCAGACACTTCTGAGCTCGCAGCTGTTTTCACCCCACACGGCAGCCCCAGAAGAGGGGCTGCTAATGGAGAACACGTCACGGGGCCACAGTTGGAAGGGCGGCAAGTGCAGCTCCCCACAAGCTGCCTTCTCCGATACCTTGTTCATAAACTCAGCCCTGGGAACACACTTCTGTTTATGGCTCAAGGGCTGTGAGGGGGAAACCTGGAACCTCAAGAGGGAGATATCATGAGGGCTGTCCTCCAGCAGGATGTCACAGGGAAACCCAAGGCAGGGGAGGCTTCTGGGTTCTTCTGCCACAGGGAGCCTTCCCAAGGCCTCCCTCCAGAAGGGGTTAGAAAACAGAGGCAGGAAGGGGGAGGCAGGAGCCCCTGTAGGGATGTTGCCCTATAAACAGAGCCTCAAGGCCAGACTTCTGCTTTGCCAAAGAGGACTCCCCGCCTCCTAGAGACACCTCACCTACTTCTGAACCTTCAGAAACCCCCCAAATCCACGTGTTTCTGAGGCAGCGACATTCCATTTCAGGCACTCACATGAGCTGGTATCTTGGTTCAAATTCCCTCAAAATAAAGGCAGGCAGCTATGTGGGAACAGATCCTAGGGTCCAGGGGAGAGGAGGGGTGGAGGACCCGGGAAGGTCACACAACAGATCCTAGGGTGCAAGGGTCAGGAAGAATGCATGACCCAGGAAGGTAACACTCGAGGTCCCTGCTGCAAGAGTCAGAGTCCCCAGGACCACCTACCTGGAGCCCACATGGCCCCAGCATTTATCCTTCTTCCTTTCCCCACTGGGGACACCTGATGACTCCAGGCTGCTTTTACCAACTCCCAAGGCAGTGAGCAGGTCCCAAGAGCAACACGAAGGACACACACTCCTTAGGTGGTCCCTGGGACCAGGCAGGGCCAAGCTCTGCAGAAGCTCCCGCTGAAGCTGAAGCCAGAGCCAGTCTAGGGGCTCCGGCCAGCAGGGCATGACAGCAGCACCGCTCACACACCTGCTCGCTGGTCTCATCTGCCCAGTTTCCCTGCTCTCAGCCACCCAGACACTGTCCAAATAGAATATGAAGAAGATCCAGGCCCAGACTGTGGACCCCAGAGCATGGCAGACCAACTCGTTACTGCCAGAGTGAGGACGTGGGCCAGCCTCATGCCCATGGAGGTCTGGATGGCAAGGTGGGCGGGCAGGTGCAGGAGCCACCCGCACCCCTCACAGAGGCCCCTGTGCCCCGCGGAGCACCCTCCCCACATCTTACCCCTGGAGCCCCAGCGCTGCAAGTCAGTGATGGAGGATGTGACAGAAGCTGCTCCAGCACGGGGGATTCTCCAGGAGGAAACAGTAGATCATGGAATCCTTCAGGGTGAAGGCCTCCTGCAAGTCACAACTGCACAGGGTGCCTGCCCTTCCACTCTGGGTGCACCAGTTCCCACAAGCCAAACTCTTGGCTTTTTGAGGTGGGAAGTCCCTGGGTGGCATAGACCCTGATTGCTGGAGACCCTCAGTCTGGCTTCTGCGGGAAAGGAACCCAAGGATCCCAGCAGCCCTCAGCCCCCAAGGGACCAAAGAGGACCCCTATGTGGGGCGTGGCCACCCCTATGTGGGGCGTGGCCAACACTGATGTATAATGAAAAGAAAAACTTAAATCTGAAAGTCCGGGCAGACCCTGGTGTGGCCACCATGCAGAGTCAGCACTGTGCCAGTGCTCCCTGTGCTCAGGACTGTGCCCTGGGGACGACAGTCCACCCTGGGGCTGAAGGCAGACGCTCCCCCCCCCCCCTTCTGCAGTGGCCAGGTTGGTGCCCATGCCACTCGCCAGCCCTCTTAGAGATAAAGGAGTGATGGGTACTGGACACCCACCCGACCCAGGCAGAGGGGCGAGGTCCAGGAGAGGCCAGGAAAGTTGGGAAGGGGGTGGTTCCCCTAGCAAATGCCAGGAGCCCCCATGCCTGGCCCCCAATGTGGCCAACCCTGTGGATGCCAAGCCAGCCTCGCAAATATAATTCATTCAAATGTGTCACTTTTGGAATACGTGAATATCTGAACAAAATCAGAGCAGATGGACCAGTGAGTCCTGAGAGGGCTGACAAAGCTGAAGGCCATCAAGCTGAGGCTGTGGGGACCGACCTCCGTCAGGGTGGAGTGGCTTGGACACCCCGTGGTCAAGCCACCCTGCAGGGCGGATGGCTCCCTCAGGAGCACCCAGCCAGTCTGCTCACCTACAGGGTGGGGACACAGTGTTCACAGAGCGGCTGATGGTGTGGGCTGGGAGCACAAGGGTGCCCCCAGCACCACCCACGGCCCCTGGCAGCTGGGCCCAGGGAAGAGGGCAGAGAAACATTTGTGCAAGGCACAGTGGTAAGCAGAGGACAGCAGCCACCGCAGCCAAGATGAGAGCAGAGGTGACAGCGCCAAGGTATGAGGGGGCATGCTGCCGAGGAGCAGCATCACATTTCTACCCACGATACCCTTGGTAAGAACCAGCCCCTTCGAGGACACTGCTCTATACCAGGAGAGGGAGGCCCATGCAGGTGCACAGCCCAGCTAAGGCTGGCACCTGGCAGTGGCGGGATCTAAGCCAACCATGTCAGACTCTGGGCCTTCCTGGTCACTGGGTGGTGCCACCTCCTTGTAGCTGGAAGCACCAGCAGCCCTGCTTAGAGATGTGACGCTCACTAGGAACCCTGGGGGAGGGACGGGCAGGTGAAAGTGGATCCAGGAAAAGTACAGAAATCCTTCTGAGAAATTTGACCATGACGAGGAAGGCTGACCATGACGAGGAGGGCCAGTGAGCATTTTCCATTCCGATGTTACGTGACTGAGCATATTTAAGGCCAAGAGCAAGGACTGGGGCAGAGATAGGAGTCCAAGGGGGTAGGATGGCGAGAAGGGAACGGAAGCTGCAGAACCAGAGCCCAGACCACCCTCCGGGGCCTGGCCCAGCCAGCAAGGGCCTCTGCATCCAGGCCAGAGGAATAAGCAAGGACACAGACAGTGCAGAGAGGCTGCCGGGCGGCCAGAGGGCAGCTTGTATTTCCTGTGAGAAGCAGAAAGGGAAAATTCAGCTGATCCTGAGTTTCAGAGTTGGAGAGATCAGAGATGTCGGAGTTGAAGAGGTCAGAGATGTCGGAGTTGGAGAGGTCAGAGATTTGAGAGGAAAGGAAAAGATTTGAAGAAGCCCTTGCAGGGAAGAGGAGAAAGCCCTAGGTGGAGGATGGCAACACCATTCCCCGAAAGTTCCCAGGGCCAGCTGCAGTTAGAGATGCTGAATTTATTATACATTTATTATTTATACCACCACCTACTTCCATACCAAACCTGAAACAGCTCACAATAATAGGCACAAATACAGATGAAATTTACCCACAAGAATAAGAAGGTGAGGGTGGAAGAGGGAGGGAGAGGGTCATACCAACAAACGGCAAACTGGAGCATGACATTGAACTTCCTGTGTTCTGAGACAATGACAGAAACCACGCTATCTGTATCTGCATAAGATGCCTCCTTATACTTGAACACTGAGAGCAGCTTGCTGTATGTGTGCTCCTGCTATTAAGAAAATTATTACAGAACTTAAATAGCAATACTAGAGAATCCTGGAATAGAGGACAAGGAAACACGTCCCAGATTCCCACGTGCAGTCCTCTACAGGAGACCCGAGGCATGGGAGAGCAGGAGCATCTCTGGAGGGACCTCCAGAGGAGACAAACACACCCCAGATTCAAGCGTGCAGCCCTCTACAGGAGACCTGAAGCATGGGAGAGCAGGAGCATCTCTGGAGAGACCTCCAGAGGAGGAAAACACACCCCGGATTCCCACGTGCAGCTCTCTACAGGAGACCCGAGGCATGGGAGGGCAGGAGCATCTCTGGAGGGACCTCCAGAGGAGGCCAACATGTCCCAGATTCCCACGTACAGCCCTCTACAGGAGACCCAAGGCGTGCTGGGCAGGTGCATCTGTGGAGAGATCTCCAGAAGAGGCCAGTGTCCCCGGTGGCCACCCCAGGGTCTGGCACAGTCCAGAGGACACAATATGGAGCTGTTTCTAGGCATCTCTCTAGGAAACAAAAGCTGTAATATGCAAAGACATCATGTCCTTGACTTGAAATCAAAGACAGAAATCAACTCATACTAGAAGAAGAGATGACTCCATCACCTTCTATGCCAGTGCTTATTAACAAATACAGATTAAATACCAGAGACACTGATAATAATGAGATCCATTTAGAGTGTAAATTTAAAACATGAACTTCAAGGCTCGGCACCTATAGCTAAGTGGTTAGGGCACTGGCCACATACACCAGAGCTGGCAGGATCAAATCCAGCCTGGACCTGCTAAAAACAATAATGACAACTGAAACGAAAAAGATAGCTGGGCACTGTGGCAGGCACCTGTAGTCCCAGCTACTTGGGAGGTTGAAGCAAGAGAATTGTTTGAGTTCAAGAGTCTGAGGTTGCTGTGAGGGCAACATAGTAAGATTCTGTCTCAAAAAAAAAACAAAAAACATGACCTTCTAACCCCATCCCCGAAGATTCTGATTACACAGTAGAGGTGATGGTGGTGATGATGGTGATAATGACGAAAATGACAACAGAACAAAGACAGTGTCAACAGCTAGCATGGCTCGATGGCTTCCTGCGTGCTGGTCCTTCACACACCCCCACATTACAGGTGGGGAAACTGAGCACATCTTTATTTGGAGCAAGGTGTCCAGGGGAATAACAATCATTTGGGTCTGAAGACAAACTGCTCTAGTCTCTCTCTCTCTCTCTCTCTCTCTCCATGGTGCCCATAGCAACTTCTGAAGAAAATGGAAGGGCTGTCCAATACCAATGAAGACATTAACAACATTTACCTATGCAGGCATCATTCATGATCATAAGTGACGCCAACAGTCACACATTTTGCCAGATAGGAAGACAAACTATTATAAAGAAGAAAAACACCTAAATCTTGGCATATTAAGGCACAGGCCTGTAGGAGGGCAATTTAAGCTAACTTGGATGCTCTCTGAGAAGGAGAAAGAATGAAAAGTATTAATTCTTATTCCACTTGTAAGTCATTATTGTAAGGACAAAGGTTGGCTAAAATATGTTTATGAAATAATCTAAATAATCAACTATGGGGATTAGTTAAAATCTATACGTTTAAAAATCTATAGATTTTATAGATTTTAAAACAATGTTCTAGAAGTATACTCACATAAATTTATCAAAAGAGAAATTAGGTCCTAATATATTAACAGGAAACAATATTAACAGATTATAAAGCAAGATGTGGAGGTTTATTCCAGCAGGAAGTAGCAGGTTGCAGCCATCCAGTGATCCCACTGCCACCACAAGAACAAAAGCAGATAAATCACCGAACGTCATATCTTTAAAACAGTAGAGAGCTACAGTAGAGAGTAGGTGGCAATAATGTCTAGATGAGCAGAGAGGGGCTGTCCTTCATGGGCCCCATGACTGCCAGGAGCACTCTCTAGAGGGGCGTCTGTGCACTGGGGCACAGTTTGAGCATTTGATGTCACAGAAAGACTTTAATTGGAAAAGGAAAAAGCTGTCAAGATGATCAAAATCTAGAAAAGGCAAAAAACAAAAAATCAACCCACCGTCAGCTGAAGTCCTCAGTTGTCTGCTAAGTTCCGGGCAATGCAGCGGGCCAGGGGCCGGGGTCAGACACCTCTGCCAGGCAGACTGAGATACTCCGCTATTACTGAGATTTTAGAGTCATGTTTCCACTACCAGAATGGGGGACAACCTAAAACACATAGTATCCCACACAGGACAAATGCTGACTTTGAAGCTGGGGTGTAGGGGAGACTGAGACCCAAGAACAAGCCTCTGAGGGCCAAAGGGCA
Organism: Loris lydekkerianus; assembly: GCA_963574355.1. Lineage (NCBI taxonomy): Eukaryota > Metazoa > Chordata > Mammalia > Primates > Lorisidae > Loris > Loris lydekkerianus. Next base: position 84,226 of record CAUYPK010084671.1, read on the forward strand.
TGTCCCATAGTGTTCAGAGCTAAGGACACACACCTGCCAGAGATTCTGCCCTTTGCAACATGGGTCAACATGGGTGAAACTGGCAGGCGCTGTGTTGAATGAAATATGTGGACATAAAAATATCTCATGATTTCACTCATATGTGTAATCTATAAAAGTCAAAAAGATATGGTGCCCCATGATTGCATTAATATACACAGCTATGATTTAACAATAAAAAAAAATAGAGAAGAGGGTATTTGAGCAATAAAGCTTGAAAAAGAAAGAAAGAAAGAAAGAAAGAAAGAAAGAAAGAAAGAAAGAAAGAAAGAAAGAAAGAGGAATGGTGGTTACAGGGGCGACAGACAGCAAGGGTACAAATGTACAGGTGTGTCAGGCAAGTAGGTCGAGAGACCTAACATGTACTTTACTGACTGTAGTTAATAATATCATATTGCGACTCAGCACCCATAACTCAGTGGTTATGGTGCCCATCACATACAGCAAGGCTGGCAGGTTCGAACCTGCCCCAGCCAGCTAAATAACAATGACAACTGCAACAAAAAATAGCCAAGCATTGTGGCAGGCACCTGTAGTCCCAGCTACTTGGGAGGCTGAGGCAAGAGAATCGCTTGAGCCCAAGAGTTTGAGGTTGCTCTGAGCAATGCCATGGCACTCTACCCAGGGCAACAGCTTGAGACTCTGTCTCAAAAATAAAAATAATAACGTTGTATTGTATACTGGAAATTTTCCAAGAGAGTTGACTCCAGGTACTCTGACGACACAAAAAAAAAAATGTAACTATGAGAAAATGAATCTATTAACTCACTCAACTATAGTAATCATTTCATTATAGTACATATGTACAGAACATGCTGTGTGCCTTAAATGTTAACATATACAACAGGAAAGAAACAGCAGAAGACTAACAGCTAATCCCTGTGCAAGAACAATGAAGCAGAAAACAGGGGAAAGACCACCCTCACAAATGAAAAAGATCCCACACACCTTAAAAAGATAAAGAATATTATTTAAAAAATGTTGTGCCAAGAAATTCAAAAACTTAGATGAAAAGAATAAACTTTTTTAAGACAATGAAAGGACATTTGTAAAATGCTGAAAGAAAAGACAATCTCAACTAAAAATGTGGTGCCAAGGGAAAAATACTTCAAAACTAAAGGTGAAATAAAGATGTTTCAAACCAATAAAAACTGAAAGTATTTGTTCTTAGAAAACCCACGCTACAAGAAACACTAAAGGGGGCTTTCAACGGCAGAAAGAAAATGATCTGAGATGCAGCTATGGAGATACAGTCAACACCAAGCACGCAAAGAATGAGTGGTGAGTAAAACCCAAATATCCCTGCACAGCAGCAAGGAACCACGTCTGCACTTACGACATATGTACACGTAGATGCAGGACAATAATAGCACACAGCATGGGGAAATGTAAATGGAATTAAAACTGCCAAAAGCTCAAATATTAGCGGGGAAGGTGAGGAAGGACTGAAGCCGGCCATCAGGGATGAAGGAAGTGTGCTATGATCTCCAGAGTAACCACTAAAACCGTGCCACGAAAATGAGCATGCAGGAAACAACGTGGATAACAACCTGATTCACCCAGAGAAAAGCAAGAAAGCAGGAGCAGAAGATGGGAAAACTGAAAACATAGTAAGATAATATGCCTGAAACCAACCAACTACATCAGTATTTATGTTAAACGTAAATAGAATAAACACTTCAATTAAGAGAAAAATTGTCAGACTAGCTAAAAAGATTAAAACCAGGTACAGGCCTTTTACAAGAAACACACTTTAAATATAAGAATGGGAAAATGTGTACTATGCAAACACCAATGGAAAGAAAGTTGATTTGGCTGTATTAGTGCAAATTACACATGCGTAACGTCAGATTATGTCCCCTTCCACACTATTAGAGAGATTTTGGAACATCTTACATTGATAAAAAACTTCACAGAAAGATGTAACAACTTAAAATTAAATGTGTTTGCATAATTGTATATTAATAAATATAGCTTCAAAATGTAGAAAACAAAAGAGCAGCACCTGTGGCTCAAAGGAGTAGGGCATTAGCTCCATATACCATAGGTGATAGGTTCAAACCCATCCCCGGCCAAAAACTGCAAAAAAAATACAAAACAGAAAAATTAATAGAACTAAAAGGACACAGAGACAAATCTACAATCAAAATTGAAGATTTGGCACACTATTCAGTGATTGCTTAAAGAGGCAAAAAATTTAGTAAGGATATAGATTTGAATGTGCAGGACCCAACTAAGATAGTCTAACTCTGCACACAACCACAGCAGAATATACATTCTTTTTAAGTGTACGTGGAATGTTTACCAAAATAAACCAATATTATAGCCATAGAGCAAGTCTTAACACATTTCAAAAAATAAGAACCTTACAGAGGATATTATCTGATGACAAGGTAATAAAACCAAAAAAAAAAAAACAGAAAGATTTTTAAAAGGGCACAAATATTTGGAAGTTAAAAAACAATAACCTATCGGTAAGGATTAAATTGCAAAGGAAAATATTTTGAAGTAGACAATAATAAAAATACGAAAATTAAAAATTGTGGCACAACATGAAAATGGTGCTTAGGGGGAAACTGATAACCCTGAGTGTATGTATCAGAGGAGCACATGAAGAAATAGAGTCCACTATTAGACGTTGCAGGAAATAAAGAAAATAGCAGAGATCAGGGAGATGAAATGCAGACATACAATGAGAAAATCAAAGCCAAATTATGTTATTTAGCTCTATTTATGTTATTTAGCTCAAATTATGTTATTTAGCTCTATAAAACTGAAAACCTCCCAGCAAGAACAATGAAGCAAAAAGAGAGAGAAAGATACTATCATGGATGGAAGGGGCTGACGAGGACCCTGCAGACCTCAGAAAGAGAGAGCAAGCTGCGATCATGGATGGAAGGGGCTGACTAGGACCCTGCAGACCTCAGAAAGAGAGAGCGAGCTGCTGTCATGGATGGAAGGGGCTGATGAGGACCCTGCAGCCCTCAGAAAGAGAGACCGAGCTGCTATCATGGATGGAAGGGGCTGACCAGGAGCCTGCAGACCTCAGAAAGAGAGAGCGAGCTGCTGTCATGGATGGAAGGGGCTGACGAGGACCCTGCAGACCTCAGAAAGAGAGAGCGAGCTGCTATCACGAATGTAAGGGGCTGACCAGAACCCTTGCAGACCTCAGAAAGTGAGAGCGAGCTGCTATCATGGATAGAAGGGGCTGACCAGAACCCTGCAGACCTCAGAAAGAGAGAGCGAGCTGCTGTCATGGATGGAAGGGGCTGACCAGGACCCTGCAGCCCTCAGAAAGAGAGAGCGAGCTGCTGTCATGGATGGAAGGGGCTGACCAGGAGCCTGCAGACCTCAGAAAGAGAGACCGAGCTGCTGTCATGGATGGAAGGGGCTGACCAGGACCCTGCAGACCTCAGAAAGTGAGAGCGAGCTGCTGTCATGGATGGAAGGGGCTGACCAGGACCCTGCAGACCTCAGAAAGAGAGACCGAGCTGCTGTCATGGATGGAAGGGGCTGACCAGGAGCCTGCAGACCTCAGAAAGAGAGACCTAGCTGCTATCATGGATGGAAGGGTCTGACCAGGAGCCTGCAGACCTCAGAAAGAGAGAGCGAGCTGCTGTCATGGATGGAAGGGGCTGACCAGGACCCTGCAGACCTCAGAAAGAGAGACCGAGCTGCTATCATGGATGAAAGGGGCTGACCAGGACCCTGCAGACCTCAGAAAGAGAGAGCGAGCTGCTGTCATGGATGGAAGGGGCTGACGAGGACCCTGCAGACCT
>CAUYPK010084675.1:0-31509 GCA_963574355.1 Loris lydekkerianus
TCTTCTTGAAGCCCACTCCATGGACGCCCTTGTGAACGTCGATAGTGTATTCTCAAGTCACAACCTCGTTGATGGCAGAACAGCCCTTCTTCCCACTACCCTTCTTTGCAGGAGCCATTCTGCCAGGCCCAAGTTGGAAAGAAACCATATGCAAACTTTTAGATGCATTGCATCTAAACTTTTTTTTTTTCTGTTTTAAAACACCATTTATTTATTTATTTTTAATTATTAAATCATAGCTGTGTACATTAATGCGATCGTGGGGCACCATACCCTGGTTTTATAGACCATTTGACATATTTTCATCACACTGGTTAACATAGCCTTCCTGGTATTTCCTTAGTTATTGTGTTAAGACATTTATATTCCACATTTATGAAGTTTCACATGTACCCTTGTAAGATGCACCGCAGGTGTAATTCCACCAATCACCCTCCCTCCACCCATAGTCCCCATCTCTCCGTTCCCTCTCCCCCTTCCCCCTATTCTTAGGTTATAACTGGGTTATAGCTTTCATGTGAAAGCCATAAATTAGTTTCATAGTAGGGCTGAGTACATTGGATACTTTTCCTTCCATTCTTGAGATACTTTACTAAGAATATGTTCCAGCTCCATCCATGTAAACATGAAAGAGGTAAAGTCTCCATCTTTCTTTAAGGCTGCGTAATATTCCATGGTGTACATGTACCACAATTTATTAATCCATTGGTGGATCAATGGGCACTTGGGCTTTTTCCATGACTTAGCAATTATGAATTGGGCTGCAATAAACATTCTGGTACAAATATCTTTGTTATGAAGTGATTTTTGGTCTTCTGGGTATATACCTAGTAGAGGAATTATAGGATTGAATGGCAGGTCTATTTTTAGATCTCTTAAGTGTTCTCCAAACATCTTTCCAAAAGGAATGTATTAATTTGCATTCCCCTTAGGAACCTCCTTACCATTTTCCATGTTGGATGCACCCATTTCCATTCCCACCACCAATGTACAGAGTTTTGTTTTGAGACAGAGTCTCACTACGTCACCCTCGGTAGAGTGCATAGCATCACAGTTCACAGCAACCTCAAACTCTTGGGCTTAAGCAATTCTCTTGCCTCAGCCTCCCAAGTATCTGGGACTACAGTCACCTGCCACAATGCCCGGCTATTTTTTGGTTGCAGTTGTCATTGTTTGGCAGACCGGGGCTGGGTTCGAACCCACTGGCTCCTGTATGTGTGGCTGGCACCCTAGCTGCTGAGCTCCAGGCGCCAAGCCAATGTACACAGTTTTTATTTTCTCTGCACCTTTTCAACACTTGTAATTTCTTGTCTCTTTGATAAAAGTCATCCTAGCAGGTGTGAGATGATATCTCTCCCTGTGGTTTTGATTTGTGTTTCCCTGACAATTAGTGAGCGCTTTTCACTTACCTGTTGGTCATAAATAGATACTCTGGAGAATTATCTATTTATTCTTTGCACATTTTTTTAATCACGTTATTCATTTTTTGGCTATTGAGTTGTGTGAGTTCCTTATATATTTTGAATATTAAACCCTTACCAGATGTATGGTTTACAAATATTTTCTCCCAGTCTGCCTTTTTGTTTCCTTTGCTGTGCAGAAGCTTTTCAGTTTGACATAGTCCCACATTTGTTTTTTCATTAGGTGTCCTAAGAAATTATTGCCAAGATCAATGTCAAGCAGTTTTCCCCTGAGGTTTCTCTCAGAGTTTTGTGGGTTAAGATCTTTGGGGTTGATTTTTGTGTATGGTGGAAGATAAGGGATCAATTTCATTGTTTTGCTCGTGGATATTCCTTTTTTCTCAACACTATACCTTGAAGAGGCTGTCCTTTACTCATGGTGTCTTTTTGGTGCCCTTTTTAAAGATTGGTTGATTGTACATGCTTGGTTTTACTCTGGGCTTCTCTGCTTCCATTTGTCTATGTGTCTTTTTTTTTTTTTTTTTTTTTTTTAAATCAGAGCTTTGTACATTAATGCAATCATGGGGTACAATATGCTGGTTTTATATACAATTTAAAATATTTTCATCAAATTGGTTAACATAGCCTTCACGGCACTTCCTTAGTTATTGTGATAAGACATTTATATTCTACATTTTCCATGTAAATTTCACATGTACCCTTGTAAGATACACTATAATGGGGTTTGTTTGTTTGTTTTGTTTTTAGAGACAGAGTCTCACTTTGTCGCCCTCAGCAGAGTGCTGTGGCATCACAGCCACAGCAACCTCCAACTCCTGAGCTTAGGCTATTCTCTTGCCTCAGCCTCCCAAGTAGCTGGGACTACAGGCACCTGCCACAACGCCCGGCTATTTTTATGTGTCTGTTTTTATGCTGGTACCATGCTACCGTGGTAGTAGATTTTGAGATCAAGTAGTGTGATGCCACCAGTATTGTTGTTTTTGCTCAAGATTGCTTTGGCAATTCAGGGTCTTCTGTTGTTCCACATGGACTTTAGGATTATTTTTTATTTTTCTATGGAAAATGTCATTGGAATTTTGTTGTTGTTGTTGTTGTTGTTGTTGCAGTTTTTGGCCAGGGTTGGGTTTGACGCCGCCACCGCCAGCATATGGGGCCTGCACCCTACTCCTTTGAGCCACAGGCACCGCCCATGTCACTGGAATTTTGTAGGGATCACATTGAACCAGTATGTCCCTTAGGGTAGTATGGACATTTTAACAATATTAATTCTTCCAATCCCCGAGCCTGGGATGCCTGTCCATTTATTTGTGTCTTCTTCAATCTCTTTTATCATTCTGTGTACAGATCTTTCACCTCTTTTGTTAAATTTATTCCTCAGTATTTTTATACTCTTGTAAAGGGGTATTTATACTCTTGTAAGTATTTTATACTCTTGTTCGCTTGATTTCTTTTTCAGATAGTTCGCTGTAGTGTAGAAACACTACTGATTTTTGTGGGTTGATTTTGTATCCTACAACTTTGATGAATTTGTTATTAGTTTGAGTTGTTTTCTGGTGGAGTCTTTAAGATTTTTCTGTATCAAATCATGTTGTCTACAAACAGTGACAGTTCCCCTTGACCCTTTCCGAGGTGGATGCCTTTATTTCCTCTGCTTCCCTCACTGCTCTGTCTTGGACTTTTAGTACTGTGTTGAATAGTAGTGGTGAGAATGGGCCTCCTGGTCTTTTTCTTGATCTTATAGGAAAGTCTTTCAATTTTTTACTATTAAGTGTGGTATTAGCTGAGGGGATTGCCATATATGGCCTTTATTATTTTGAGGTATATTTCTTCTATACCTAATTTATTGAGAGAAAATCAATTTCATCTTCATAATTAAGGCATAGCATTTTAAAAATTGTGGCAAAAAACCTAACATACAATTTACCATTTTAACCATTTCTAAGTGTACAGTTCAATGTGTTAATTATAGGCACATGTTGTGCAATTTCCAGACATTCTTCATCTTAAAACCTGGAACTCTGTACCCATTAAACAACAACTCCCCATTTCTCCCTCCCCTGAGCCCGTGGTAACCGCAATTCCCTTTTTTGTACCCATGGATTTGATTACTCTAGGGAGCTGATATCAATGGAGTCACACAGTATTGGTCGTTTTGGGGACTGGCTTAATTCACTTAGCATAATGTCTTCAAGGTTCATTCATATTTTATGCAGCATGTGTAAGGATTTATTTTCTTTTTTTATTATGAGAAAGAACATTTTATTAACGAATATATATGTTGACAGCCAAAAGCCTTCTAGAACATAAAGGACAAAAATCAAATCTGCCTCTTTAGTTTTAATGCAAAGTAGCCCATCCCATTGGACCAGAGATGGGAGTTGTCTCACTGACAGCTGGACACACAACTCTAAATATTCACAGTGGTTCATAACTTTGAGGCAGGCCCTACTTGTTTAGGTGGACTTTTAGACATTGGAACTTGTACCTTGTTTGTTTAGGTTGCCTATTATAAGTGGAGCACTTTTTACTTTTCTGTCATACTCCGTGTGCAAGGAATGGATGTGTTAGCATCCACGCCAACTTCTTTTAAGACAGCCCTGAGCATAGACAAGACAGGTTGCTTGAGATCGTTCTCCTTGCTTTTGAGAGCATTCCTTATCACCTGTGTGTCATCTGCATGTATGTGATTCGTGTTCTTCCACTTACGAACATGAAGTCCTGTGAATTTGACTGGAATTTCCTTTAGGAAGGTCTGAGTCTCTTTAGGAAGCCAAAGCTCTGGGACAGTAACTCTCTCCCAAGTCGCTTTTTGCCTGTGTGGACCGGGTGCCTGCATGTTTCCTCCAATGCCTGGAGGTGGTTGCTGAGGGTGGTTTGCCACGGGTCTGGGTAAGTAACGACCAGCCAACAATCTTCACCCACTCTGTCAGGGCCCCTTCCCTGGCCTTGACCACCTCAGTGTAGTTGTCTTCAATGCTAAGCAGCAATAGGACCAAAAAAGTGTGGATCTCTTTTCAGACAGTGGCCTCAGGCATGAACTTGTTAACTGGACAAAGTGTGTGGCCCAAAGCAGAGGTGGCTAAGATCATCACCTGATGCTCTCAGGGCCAGTTGGACTCTCTAATAACCCAATTTTACCAGCCTCCTAAACCTGGTAGAGCTCCAGCAGGAAGTCTTTCTGGATGGACTGGGGTATAAAGGGAAAGGAGAAATGGAGGCTACGAACCTTCCGGGCTCTCCAGTCATGATCCTTCCCAATACCTCTGCTGAAGGCTTGGAGTTGCCCTCTCCAAGATGTGCACCCCAGGGATCGAGGATGTTGCTTATAATCCCCTCTGCAGCATTCCCCTCCCCGTCTCGGCATGCAGCATTGGCTGCCACAGGTGCTTCACTTTGTCCTGTAGTGAGGACCTGTTCCTTTGGATGCAGGGGTTGGCTTGAGCACAGTCCCCTAACATGCCCCATTGCCGTGCCTCTAGGCCATTGTGCATGTACAGTCAGAATTTCTGTCCTTTTTAAGGGTGGGCAGTGTCCAGCGTATATATTTACCATGATTTGTTTATTCATTCATCGAGCAAAGGACACTGGGGTGGCTGCTGTGCATCTGCTGCCGTGCACATGGTGTGAAGCCACAGTCTTCGTCTTGCTCCCAGGTCCATTTGAGTCTCCTTCGTGCATCACAGCCACCAGCTGTCACGCACATATGTACCCTGTTCTAGCTACCCCTTCTCACTGTCGTCTCAATGCCTGGCAGTGACGGCATCAGCACAGGTCCCCAGAACTCAGGAGGAGGTTCAGAAGGGATAGTGGTTCTGACCGTACCTCTTCTCATTTGCACTGTCACTCTTGGAGCATTTTCCGAGCATTTGGCCCTGGCGAGGTCTGCAAACAGTGCGCAAATAAGTAGAGCGGCATGGTAAGAGCTATTCTACAGCTATTCTACCCTGCTGTCCAGAGGAGGGGTCCCCGGCATGCCCAATTGAGAAGATGGGCTGGCGGGTAGGGGAGGTATTTCCAAGCGGGCAGAGGAGCGTGTGAAAGGTATGGAGGCCAGAAGGATGGCAGCCTGGCTTCCCGGGGCGGCAGCGAGAACTGCGGACTGTGGCTTGGGGAGGAGCTGAGAGGCAGCTGCAGAGGAAGCTGGGAAGGGCAAGACAGCGAGTCCTGTGGGCCTTGTGGACAGTTCCATGGAGGGGGCTTGGGCAGGTGGCAGAGGGGATCTGATGAGAACCAGCCCTGAGGACCAAAGCAGGAGAGCCATTTGAAGGAGGCTGGGCAGGGAGACCAGCAGGAGGCCTGCTGCAGAGCTGCCAGGCTTGGCACTGAGGCTATGGGGATAGCGGGGGCAGGTGTGTTCTAGACTAGACGTGTGGAGCAAGGGGTTCCTGCAATGATGGAGGCCGCTGGTCTCCAGGCAGAGGTCCAAGTGGCCATTCTGAAGGTATAATCCAGTCCTTGGCTTTCAGGGTTTTGGAGGCAGCAGGGATGGACTTGGGACCAGGCAGAGCGTGGAGGACAGAGAAGAGAGCCTGGCCTGAGGCACAGCAACATGCTCCCTCTGCCTGGGCAGAGGCACCAGGGACAAACCTTGGTGACAGATGCCAAGGAGCTTGGGTCAGTGAGAAACCTTCAACAGGTGTCCTCAGGCCTCAAAACTTCCAGAGAGAGCAAAGGCTGAGGACCAGCTCTTGTCTCTTAGATAGCACAAAGGCAGGTCCCTGTGACTGTCAGGGGGAGTCAGTTTTAGGGCATGTGGGACAGAAGCATTGGGAAAGGAATGCAGTTGGCAGAGGGGGAACATGGCAGGGGCAGGGAAAATAGAGGACCCTTTCTAGAAGCCTGGCTGGAAAGGAAGAGGTAAGGCTGGAGAGAGTCCCAGGAAAGGCAGAGGGTCTCTGTTAAAGAGTAGGGGCATTTGGCGTCTGTAAGACATAAGCAGACTGCCCCTGTTTCCACACACACACTGTCTCCCTGGGCCACCCTGTGTCACAGCACCAGCCCCAGACTCCCGAGGCATGAACCTCCCAGGGGCATCTCCAGATCTGAGAATTCTCTTGAGAGTCCCCTCCCATCTCAAGTGCAGGCCAATATTGTTATTATTTTCTTAATGAATTTCTCATCCTTCCTTCAACATTGCCTGCTCCTGCTGATTTTCCCTCTCACTGCTGGCAGCACCACTGTTCTCCAGCTCAGGATGTGAAATCGTCCTTGGCCCTGTAGGCCTGCTGCCTCTAGCTGTATGAGCTTACAGAACCTTCCCATTCTGCATTCACAGCCACAGAATTGATGTGTGTGTGCATGTACAGATGTGTGTTTTACAAATAGCCCATCTCTTAAGGCTGCCGGGAAAATTACATCAGTTAACATATGAGTGCTGAGAATGGTGCTTGGAACAGTGAACCAAACTTTGCACAGTCTCTGAAATTCTCTCCTCCGTTTCCTGTTCAAGCCCTTAACTCCACCCATTGTGTATTCTGAGATTGCTTCCAAACTGCTCTCCCTGCCTTGGGGGTCATCCTGTACACTGTCTTCAGAGACCATCTCTTTAGGCTCCCTGCTGCTTTCAGGATAAAGTCCAAATCCTTTTAGCTAAGCCTTCAAAAGCAGTCACTGTCTTGCTGCATTCGTTTGCCAGGCTGCCCTGCCCACTCTCGCCCTGGCAGCCCACGGCCAGCACCCCCACAGCACTCCCAGCCCACTCTCCTGAGCCTTCATGCATTTCTCTCTTGCCTGCTTCCACCCACTTCCTGCTCTTTCTCTCATGATCCAGCTCCTCTCCTGCCCACAGGAATCTCTTCCGCCTCTGAAGCAGCAGCTCTTGTCTGGGCCACACCCCGCTGACACTCTTTCACTGTTCCCCACTGCTAGGCACCTGCTCCCACATGTGGGTTTTGTCTCTCCGGCTCCACGGCACGCCCTACAAGTGCAAGGCAGGCTCTTCTTGCTGGTTTTTCTGACAGTACGTAGCACAGAGCTTCATCCTCCATAGGTGTCCAGTTAAGATGGCTTTATGCCAGGGTGCTGAGAAACCTGTCCTTGCGATTATTGGTTTATTTTATTCATTCATTTGTCAATTATTTATTGGGTTCTACAGTGGGATAGGCATGGGAATTTGATGATGAACAAAACATGAATAGTCCATCGTGGAGCTTATGTTCACGTGGGAGAATTGGATTTTCAAATAAATAACTCAAAGAGTGGCAAAGATCATAAAGGAACCAAGAACCTTCCTTCAATGTTCTTCATATTTTACCGGCCCCACACATAGGACCTGCTACATAATTTGCAGGGCGCAGTGCAGAGTGGCAGAGCATTAAACCAAGCTCAGAGACTTCCAGGACCTGAGCAGGAAGCTGGCCTTGCCCATATTGGGGACTTTCGTGAGACAGAAAATAAGCAGAGAAACCCTTCACTTGACTTGAAATCCAGCTCAGTATATTTCTTTTCAGAGAATGCCATAAGCTATGAGGTGGCTGTGTGTGGATCACAGCATGAAGTTCTTGTGGCTGTTTCCTGCCTTTCAGATTGCTTGTCTTACTCAGCTCTACAAGTGCTATCCAGAAGGTGTTATGGGAAACAGAGATGCAAAGTCATTGTCAACAATCAGCACTTCGGAAGCCCCTGTCTGCCAGGAGTGAAAAAATACCTCACTGTGACCTACGCCTGTGGTAAGAACAGACCCAGCTGCCTGAAGACCCTGCCTCTTTGTGGGGCGCTAATGACATGGACAGGAGTTTGCGTGGAACAAGCCACACAACTCTCCTCCTGCTGCTGAATAGCCCAGATATCCAAGAGTCCCTCCTTTTTTCCTATCCTTTATTCTTGTTTATAACATTCATATCAGATGAGCAATAGAATTTTCTTGGGTCAAAATTTGTTTCAAAAGTGCTTTGAGCAATCAGATTGGCAGTGGGGAGGGTAAGGAGAGCGAGCAAATAAGGGTAAAATTGATGTCAGTGATTTTAATCTCGGTTGTTAAGAGGCTGTAGAATTTATTGGGATGTCATGCAAGTTCACGGCGGTACTGTCTGGCTCCAGAGTGACCTTCCCTGTTGCTTTCAGGCCCTAAATGACTAACTCGCTGTGCTGCCAATAGCTACTTTATCGACATGCCCACAGCATTGAGTCAACAGATCAAATGCTTACCCTAAAACAATTAAAAATGTTACACGACAGCATTACTTTGTTTTCCTAGTGTCTTTAAATAATAAAATGAAATGCTTGCTTTGTTTAGATTCTAATTTCATAAAGCTACTTAAAAGCAAATCAGCAGTTCACCATTTCCTGAGGATACTATGGAGTTCCAGTTTGTAATCCTAATATGCTGTTTTTTGCTTTTCTTTTTGAAATCAGCATAAAAGCAAAGGACAGGCAAAAAGGACTATAACCAAGGAGCTTGATCCTTATGTTCTTGGAAACTTCTTTTTCTCCTGCCAAACATACCAGGGCACTTTTTTTTTTTTTTGGTAGCAGCTTGGTTGAAAAACCATTCACAGACCACACAATTCACCTATGAAAGCGTACAAATGAATGGTTTTTAGTGTATTCACAGAATTGTGCAACCATCACCACAATGAGTTCCGGAATATTCTCATCACCTCTAAAAGAAACTATCCTCTACCAGTTATGCCCCCCAACCCACCCCTCACACCTGTCCCCAGCCCCAGGCAACCACCAATCTACTTCCTGTCTTTAATGGATTTTTGCCTCTTTTAGGCAGTTCATATAACGGGAGCACCTGAGGCCCAATCCTTGGAGTCCGCCTTCTTTTCTTAGCATGTTTTCAAGGCTCATGCATGTTTGAGCGTGTATCAGCACCATGTTCCTTTTTATTCCCTTACATCCCAGACTCTTACATCCTGACCTAAATATTTTGTTCTCTGCATTATCAATGCTATGATAAGTACCATGAAGCCACTGCGTAAATGTGTCCACAAACACCCACACTCATGTGACAGGAGCCATGGCCAAGCAGCAGTGGGTGGCTGAGGTTCCCCCCAGAGTCAACATCCGTCTCCTAAGGTTCTAGTAACTTCAGCCTCCTCAGCTGAGGGTTGAACAAGGAGCAGGACTTCAGCCTGCTGTAGGTCTGACGCCTTTCCAGGGCCATGGCTCCTTCGACCCGGTGTTGAGATGAGCTTTCAGAGCCTGGGGCCCACGGGTCTCAGTTCAAACTTTTTTCCCTCAGTCACTCACTCATCAGTGTGGCGCAGGCATGTTCTCTGTGTCAGGAGCTATCCCGGGTGCCAGGGACTCTGCAGGAAATAAAAAGACATGGTCCTGTCCTTCTGGGGTTTACGGTCCAGGGAGAGAGATGGACGTTGAACAAACAGTCAGACACACCTATTGTAACCCTTCGTGATAAAGCTATTTCAGAAAAGGGCAGGATGTGACAAGAGGGGATAGCAGTGGAGTGGCCCTGATTTATCCTGGGAGAGGTGGTTCTAAAAGCCTTCTAGAATATTCCTCTGGAGTGAACTTTCAGCCGCATGCTAGGAGGGTGGGTGGCATCGGGATGTGGGTGCTGAGAGGCAGAGGAAGGGAGCTGGTGAGGAGGAGGAGGGTGCTGGAGACCAGGTCCTGCGGGGTCTGGGGATGAGTGCCAGTCAGGTTCCGGGCACACAGCACACCAGGATTCTCCACTTCGTTGAACTTAGAGATGTGGTTGTGACTCCGTGTCATCAGTGTCATCGCTTCTAGGCCTGAGCATAAAGGGGGCCTGTGAGGTCTTCATGGGCACATTGTCTCTGCAGGGGGAGCCACAAAGACTTCTTGGCTGCAGGGTGGAGGATGGATGGGGGCGGCAGAATAGAAGCGGGAAGACCAGGAGGAGGCAACGGGCGGTGACAACTTAGCCGGAGTGGTACCAGGAGATGTGTAAAAACTGGGTGGCTTGGAGAACCCTTCGGAAAGTGGAAATGAGAGATACTGAAGAGACCAGGGGTGCTGGGGACTGGGATCCAGGAGAAGCAGAGAGGGGGAGGTGGATCTTCAATGGGAGGGTGGGGGGCCTTGGAACTCCTATCATGTAGCCTCTGTCTTCTCAAAAACAGCATGAGATGAGGACCTCAGTGGTGACACAGGGGAGAAGAGAGGGGTTTGGGGAGTTGAGGGACCAGGAGAAGCGCACGTGAGAGGGCGAACTTGAGAAGTGCATTGGCAACATGGCTAGGTGCAGTGGCAACATTGACCTGAGGTTCTCGGGACAGCTGGTCTACCCAGCTGTGTGGCTCCCTCTAGGGCTGGCCAAGGATGACAAAGGGCCGTGAGAGGGCCAGAGTGGAGGGGTTTCCAGGGAGGTGGGAGCAAGAAGGGCTGAGAGATGGAGAGAAAGTGCACACAGAGGTGGGAGTGTTGAGAGTGTCCTCCTTATCTCCCAAGGCAGTGTCCCTTGATCACCAGTGTAGTCCCCAAGTGCTGTTCCAAGGGAGGGGGTAACTCTACCATGCAGCAGGCAGTGTCACTCACACCCATGACAGACACTTTCCACTTACTTTCTAAGTAGCTGACATTTTTTTTGTACCTGAGATAATCAATGCTTCATAATAAAATGAGCTTTGTGTTAAAATTATTTTTGCCCAACTGGAGGCTAATGTCAGTGTTCTGATCACTCTGTTGGGTAGGCTACGGCATGCTGTTCAGTAGTTTAGGTGATTAAATGCATTTCTGACTTACAATATTTTCAACTTCCAGTTGGTTTATAAGGACACAGCCCTATCATGAATGGAGCAGCATCTGTACTTTTATTGGGTTAACAGACTAACACAGTGGTGGAAGAACATCTTTCTGCTGAAAGAAACTAACTGCCAATCCATAATTCTTTCCTTAGAGGCTGACGTTTTTAAAACACCCCCACCCTCACCAGATGGTTCTTCAGGGTGAAATCTGAATCGTTAGAACATGATTCGCAGGTCTGCCCATTTTGTAGTTCACCGAAACCACATGAACCCTAATATTTTTTGAGTTCTCTGGACTGATATGGAAGCTGACCTGAGGATTCCAAAGGGTCCCAGCAGTTGGTGTCCAAGTGAACCTGTTTCAGTTAGGGCTCTGGATGCGAGTGAAGGGACTGAGCTGGCCTGGTTTGAGCCGTAAGGGGTGGGGAGGCACTGTACGGCCAGAAGTTCAGCTCCAGCAGCTGGTCAGGAAAGCAAGGCCTTGCAATGGGGCTGAGCCCGAAAATGCCCTGGGGAGCATCTGTCCCCATCTCTCTCTGTTCTCACTTCCTTATTCTCTCCTTCTCTCTCTGCTTCCTCGTTCTGCCCCCCCCTTCCCCCCCCCCTGCCACGGCAGAAGCCTCTCTGAGCCTAGGCCTGATGGAATTTGGCCACTCCAAGGCCCTGGGTAGTGTTTAATGTCATGGTTCCACCAGTGTGGAGACTTGCAGCCTTTCCATCTTTATTTTGACAGAAAGATAGTTCCTTGGCTGGTTTGGGCTGGGCTGGTGTCAGGCAACTGCCTCCTGTGATCAGCCCTGGCCGGAGACCATGCAATGTGATTGCAAGCATAGTTGTTGGAGGGGAACCCAGCCTGCCCTCCCACCCGAGTCAGGATATTCTTAAGTAAGATCAGGGAAGAGCCATTAGGCATCTCTTCTTCCAGTGCCAGGCGTCCAACCTCTGTGTCCAACTAGGCTTTGCTATTTCACCCAGCAAGATCCTTCTGTTGACCTAGTACCCCACCCCATGAGGGCAGAGTGTTCTGTCAGGGATAAGTGCTAAGTCATGACATGCCATCCCTGTTTCGGAGAACTTCATCTTTGAAGAAGCACATGGCACTGATCTCCAGAATGACCCTGCCGGGCTGGGCAGGAGTGGCACAGCCAGCCAGGGTGTTCTAGAGGAGAAAAGGAAATAAGCATCTGCCTGTCAGAGGGACATTGGTGTCCATCAGGTAGTGGCCAACTGCTCAGCAGCTGAACCCAGCTGCCCTCTAGTCTTAGATCATAAAGGGACAGGGTGAGGGGACATACTCTTGTATTGTGGCCTTAATTCATGTCACACATGTTAACTGAGCACCAGCTACAAGGCAGGCATGGAGGTGGGGGTAGGGAATTTGTGTCAGCAGTAGAGCTCCTGCCCTCATAGGCTGCAGGATAGAAAGTGGTCAGTTCCATCCTGTGGGGCCATGGGAGGGGGCCTGGGGGACTTGGAGACCAGGGGAGTTTCACAGAGGAAGGGGCATTTGAAGCAAGAGAAACCTGGGGGGGTGGGGTGGCAGGTGGAAGTAGGGAGGGGGAGGGCAGAAGTAATGGCCTTGTAGACCAGGAGGTGAGCTCGGAGCAGAGACAGCAGGGACCTAGGATGGGCAGCTGAGGTTTGGTTTGTGCCCAAGGGTGAGGTGAAGCCATTGAAAGGTTTTCTCTGGAGACGTTATCAATTTGCATTTTTAAAAAGATCACTCCTTCCTTTTTCATAGAGCTTCATTTAATTATAGTTCTGCTTTCTCCCACACCACCACTGCTTTTAAGGTGAGTGGAGAACTCAGCTCTTCCCCTTGAAGAGCCTCAGGGGAGTGATTCGGGCTGGGGGCTTTGCTTTTCTAACTGTAGCCTGCAAGCCTGGCTGATGTCAGGGCACTCAGAACACGGCATTTGGTCATTGATTGGGTTTGGGGATCCATCACTCAAGCCTTCTTCTTTAATGTATTGCTAAATCTTTGCCATTAGCTAAATTTCTCGAAAATGCTAGGTTAAGGCTTTCCTCCTCCCGGGGGAGGCCAGACCTGGAGAATTCAGCCAGGTCTCTCCCGCCTCTCTGCGGAGAGGGCTCTTCCCCAAGCCCACTGCTTCTTGAGAGTCACCATCCTGGGGGTAGCCAGTGTCCCCACCCTGACATTTCCCTGGGGCTACTATACCTTCTCCTAGACGGTGGGGACAGGCAAAATGGTGGCACAGGGTTTGGAGCTGCCCGTGCAACCTGGGCACCCCCTGAGGAAGAGAAGCAGCTAAGTAGAGGTCACTTTTGTCTCTGATGTGAAAAATTATTTTGGACCCAAAGTCCAACCTGTGGAGATTCTCTCCAAAAGTTTGCACTGACACAGATTTATTTGGCAAAAAGTAGATACACAAATCAAGGTGGGGGGGGGGGCCATTGCCAAATTTAACAAACCATTCAAGTCCATTAGAATGGTTATGGTTTCACCTAAATAGACTTAACAGGGACTTCCTGAGTGGGAATCACGTTGCCATCTTTACAATCCTTTAAAATAATCTGTTATCCAGTTCCCAAAGGCTGAATGTCCCACGGACAGAATAGCTTCATAGCAAGAATGCAGTGTAAGCCACCCCAGGAGGTGAAGCTTTGGGTCTTCCTAGGTGAATGGAGCATCTTTGAACCTTGTTTCTTCACATCTGCAGGGAAGGGAGTGACGCGTCTACACCAGGCCGCTGGGAGGATTGTGGGAGATGCACTGTTTAAACTTTGCGAGCAGGCTTCCGCACATCCTGGGACTCTGTGGAGAGCGGTTAGCTGGTGTTTCCACACATGTATTTAAAGTGGAGAGGGGTGGGTTTGAGGGGTGTTATCACACCCCAGTCCCCAATCTCACTCTGAACCAGTTTGAAACAAGGAGATGCAAAAATCGACAGATATGTTGACACCTGTTGATGGTCCCAGTAGCAGAGCCACTTTTGCATAGTAAATGGGCAGGTTTCCTGTGGTGGCCTGTGTCATACATTGGCAATTTATTCTTATGAGTGCATGGTTATTCTGCAAAGCTCATCCTAGAATGTTGTACCCCTCTCAGCTTCTCTGTAAAATTCTGGCTCTTTCTCAAACTGGCATTTGCAGAGAGCCAAGACCCTCCTCTGGCTGGATGGTGAGGAAAAGCCAAATGTGAAAAAGCAGTGCCATCCCCTCAGGGCCCAGAGTGAGCAAGAGCTTATTTAATCAGAAGGTATCTTCCAGCAGCACAGCTCAGCTCTCCAGGGCTCTGCCACAGACCTGGGATGAGTGGCATCCCCCTGGAAAGCCAAGGGGCATTCCTCTGAGACCCTGGACAGCTTCAGCTGTCTCCAGCATCTTCACTGCGCCTCCCTGGAAAGTCACACTCGCTGCTGATGGGCACAAGGGCGCCAGGGCATCCTGTACATGAGCAATGAACAATCCAAGAGCATCTGTGCTTGCTCATCCTGAGACATCATGGAAGAATTTAGTTAAGCATGTCAAGAAAAGAAATGAGGTTTTCTTGCCGGTGAAGCCAGTTTTTTTTTGTTTGTTTTTTTTAATAAAGTAGTGCAGTTGAACTTGCACCGTTTGTATTGGCTTCCCCTCTATTTCCTGTTGCTACTTTCCCCTGATCTCTGCTGGGCTAAAGAGCAAAAAAAATAAGCAGTTTTCTGCAACAAGAATATCTGGTTTCCTCTCCCTTTTCCCAGGCTGTGGCCATGTGCGTGGCCTGCAGAATTCCTGCTTCAGCCTCTGCTTCAGCCGCACGTCATCTACTGGCTGCTTTGCCTGGGGATTCTCACATCCCATGGTTTATTCTTAAGGTCAGTTTGACAGGATCTTTTTTTTTCTTTTTCTTCTTCTTTTTGAGACAGAGTCTCAAGCTGTTGCCCTAGAAAGAATGCCATGACATCATAGCTCACAGGAACCTCCAACTCTGGCTCAAGCGATCCTTTTGCCTTAGTTTTTCTATTTTTAGTAGTGACGGCATCTCGGTTTTGCTCAGGCTGGTCTTGAGCTCATGAGGTCAAGCAATCCACCCACCTCAGCCTCCCAGACTTCCGGGATTAACAGGCATGAGCCACTGTGCTCAGCCAGTTTGGTGGGATCTTAAACCACCTTCCAAAGGAGTTGATTACACGACCTTCTACAGTCCTTCCTGATAATATTTAGCAAATCTCTCTTGCATAGTCTTAGAATTCTCCTTAGGTTTATCATGGAAGCAGAGATTTTGCTTTACTGCAAAAGCAGTTCAGAGTTACCAGCTTTATTTTTAAGTAAATATAATTGAGAGATTTTTTATTTTTTAATACATTTGCAGTTGTGCAACCATCACCACACCCTCATCTTAAAATATTTTCATGAACCCAAAAAGTTCTCCCATGACCATTTCCCATCACTCCCCATTCCTAGTCCTGGTCCCAGGTAACCACGAATACAGTTTCTGTCTCTAGAGTCACCTTTTCTGGACATTTTGTATAAATGGAATTATATGCTAGATGGTTTTTTTGTGGCTAACTTCTTTCACTAAACATAGTGTTTTTGAGGTTCAAAACACTGTGTTGAGGATTACCAACATTTAATTCCTTTGTATTACTAATTGTATTCTATGGGATGGATATATCACATCTTGTTTATTTATTCTTCGTGTTGTCATTTATTTTAACGTTGTAAAATGGACCTAAAATTTCACCTTTCTGGGACATTTGTGATCACACAGGTACCAATGTGTGTGTGTGTATATGTGTATCTAACAGGAAGGGTGATTCTTATATTGACTTGAAAGTGATTTTTAATATCTGCATTGCACTTTAAAAATATACTAAGCACACACATTTTTTAATATGCTAAGTATTTAAAATATTTCTTTTTGGCTTTTAGTTCCAAAGAACATTCTTGCAGCGATTGATCCAGCCGTTGCTAATCTAAAACCTTCTTCGAAGCAGAAAGACGCTGAATATGGTAATTTTTATGGTATACTACCAGCATTTCTAAGTAAAAGTAATCTGACCTCATGTGACCACAGGTGGGCGCACTGTGGAAAGGAGGTGTGTTTGAGCCACAGGTCCTTGTGGTGACAGTGCTGCCACTGATGGCTGCCCCATTTTGTTTTGTTTTTATTTTTCAAATCAGAAGTAAAATAAGCTTCCCCTTTGTTCTCTTCTCACTTCCTAAAAGAAAAATTACTTCAAAAAGGAGATGTGCTCAGAAATAAATTCAGGGTTCTTGGATTATATCACGAGCTTATTGCAAAGATGATCCTGTAGGAAGGAACCCTGGTGGGCCAGAGCCAGCATGGACCTACGGGTCTCCGTACACATCACCTTCCTCCTTATTTCACCTGATTTTTGTAGATGGGGGAGGAGTGAACATTATGACGTTCTTATCAAGTCTAGAATGGAATCCAGACCCATAGGGTTCCCGATGGAAACTACAGAAACCAAATTGAGTTTCTAGGATCTTAGGCTTTGGGTGGTAAGAGTTTGTCCTGTGTCCAGGCAGCTCCATCACGGGCTACTGAGCTCCATCCCAGCTGAGTAACCCGGCATCTGAAAGCAGACTTGCCTCACATTTTACTGTCAGTTGCAAAAGCAACCTAACACAACCTTACTCCATAATTCCAGGTTGTATTATTTTGAGTGAACAGAGAGAGAGCAACTCCATGTTAAAGTGATACATTATTAAGCCTCCAAGAAGTGATGAATGCCACTGCCCTAAGAATGGAAACAACACTGGTCCCCTTCTGCAGCAGAGTGGATGAGCTGCACCTAAAGTTGGAACCGACACTTGAAAACATTTCTAATCCCTTTTCTAATTTAATATTTTCAGGGACTGCTTCCTGAGCACTCCTTCTGGCTTAGTCTCCTGTAAATTAGTCAGAGGCCCATTTGATTTCTATGACTTTTAATTATTCTGGCAGTCCTGGGTTAGGAGCAGTGGGAGTCCCTTGGGACAGGCGTACTGTGAACAGCTGGGATTAATTGGTCTTGCATTTTTTATGAAACAGGTATAAACTTTGACCCAAGCGAATCGAGGGTTCTGAGGAAAGATGGAGTTATTGTTAGCAACTCCCTGGCAGCATTTGCTTACATTAGAGGTAGGTCAATGAGTTGAAGCTTCCTGGAATGCTGATGGATTTACTAAAGTTTATTAACAAATGTACTGTTCAATTACAACACTCAGCTGAAGAGAAATGGCTTCAGTTTGACAAGCCAGCTGAAGTCTTGTAGCTTCAGAAACAGAGTCGTGAATTCAGGTGCAGTTGCAACCAGGCAACTAAAAGGAAAACTACAGCAACAAGATAGTCACATGATTTATGAGTTGGGCTTCACGGAGATTTCCCCATTGGAAAAGTAGGAACCCGGGCACCTTGTGAGGATGTTCAGCACGCCCCCCGGGTGAAGGGCTCCACTATAGCTTGAACTTTACCTTAGAAATGAGAACAATGTAACCTAAACATGTGCACCTTCATATTAATCTGAAAGAAAAGAAATATAGCAAAATGTAGGGTAATAGCAGTAATTGATCATTTTTAAAGAGTACTATAAAATATTCTTAAGAATAGATAATATTTAAAAAATAAAAACTTAAAAAAAAAAAAAAAGAAAGAAAGAAAAGTAGGAACCCAAGAAATTCCTTTTCCAGGTGTACAAGTTGGGAAGGGCCTGGGATTATTGAATTTCCACCGCTGGCTGGAAGAAAAACGAGCCAGAAGATCACTTGGTGAACAAAACAGGTCATGCCTCGTAAAGACAGAACCATGCTCTTAGTTGTGAGTGTTATTTCTCACGGTTACCAAGGATTCCCTTGTTAATCTTCCCCATCAGGATTGATCAGACTCAGCCCTCCCGAATTAGCAGAGCCAAAAGGTTTACACAGAGGCCGGCCGTGCCGCGGGCCTCTTGGTGAGGGGAAGGTGTGTACAATCTTGCCTCACTGCCCTCTCCACTTACTTTAAGATCAGCGGTTCTCAACCTGTGTATGGGTCGCGACCCACAGGAACTGTATTAAAGGGTTGCGGCATTAGAAAGGTTGAGACCACTGCTTTAAGATAGAGCATATTTCGGAAAGTCAAGTGCAAGTTTTAACAAGGTCTGCTTGACTCTATTCAGAGAGGCCCAAACTTTGGTGACCTTCAGTAAAATAGACATTTATGTAACTCATAACAGTATTACTACTCAAGGCCTGCAGAGATGGGACTATTTGGGGTGAGCTTGTCTTAGAGGAATATAAAAGCTTAAGGGAACTCTCAGCGTGGGAGGCAGAGAGTTAAGTCTTGCAGTCCCCTGCCGTTCCATCACCTCTCTTCCTACACCAGTATTCCTCCTGTGTGTAGAGTGTGGTGTGGAGTTAGTTTTCTCTGTGAATCTACTCTTTTCTAACCACTCTTCCATTTCCACATCTTGCTGTTTCTGATAATTGTCATTGTTTAAAATTTAAAGATTCCATGGGAGGCCCAGGTGGGAGGATCAGGAGTTGCGAGCAGCCAGAGCACAAAATCTGAGAAAAACTAGCTGGATGCCATCATGGGCTCCTGTGGTCCCAGCTTCTCTGGAGGCTGAGACAAGAGGATCACTTGAGCCCAAGACTTTAAGGTTGCTATGAGCTATGACACCAGGGCAGTCTACTGAGGGTGACATAGTAAGACTATCTTAGTCAGTCAATAGCCAGGCATTGTAGTGCACACTCGTAGACCCAGCAACTCAGGAGGCTAAGGTAGGAGGATGGCTTGAGCTCAGGAGTTCAAGGCTGCAGTAAGCTATGATCAGGCCACTGCACTCCTGCCTGGGTGACAGAGCAATACTCTGTCTCAAAAAAAAAAAAAAAAAAAAAGTGAACTATATAAAAAAGCAAGCAGGAGAGTAATGACTGTGGCATTTAGGTGGTAGTCATCTTGATGGCGAGACCCAGGCTCCCAGGCCAGTGCTCATTGGCAGCACAGCTGCCTGTTACAGTATTAAAGGTGATTCACTAAAGAAGAACATAGAGGAGCTATGTATTGATCAATGAAGAGAGTAACTCATAACCAAAGGATTATGACTAATCTGTCTACCCAGAGTCCTTAAAAAATAAGAGAGTAACGGAGTCTGTCTATGGCAGAGCCAAACTGTGCACCCTCCTCTGTCTTCTGACCTGACCCCCGCTACGTAGTCACCAAGGCTGGGGGAGGGCCAGGCCAGGGTGATCATTGTTCCCAGAGGATTGACCAGTTGTTTCTGTCCAGAACTGGCCCTGGTCTGACTGTAGGTGGCTGAGAAAGGTGACAAAGGGATGGATTCAGTTCCTTCACACACAGGGCTGCTCAAAGGCAGCAGCATCGGCGTCACTGCCGACGGGGCTGGAGGTTTACGTTGAGGAGTGGCTGCCGTGAGAGGCCTAAGAGCGCCACAGAAGAGGAGGATGGCGAGAACGGTGGCTGGAAGATTGAGGGAAGAAGGGCTGCAGCAGGAAGGAAAAAGGAGTCAGAGAGAGGTCAGGAGAGGGGGAAATGACTTGCCCCCCCATGTCAGAGCCTCAGGTCTTGGCATCTTTTTGTGCATTACTACTTAATGACTGTCCTGAGTGCCTTTCCCTATTCTGCCACCATACTCAGGAATGAACAGAAGCCCCCACTACTCTCACTAAGGTCAGTATTCAATGAAGTCTGCTAAATACCTTGACCCTTAGGGAAAATATGTGGTTATTAATAGCACTGCAAACACAAATTGCTGCCCCTCCCCCCCAACTAAAATAAATTTTGGATTAAGACATCTAGGTCTGAAAAAGAGAGATGAGATCATACTAGCAGGGGTGAAGGCAAGAAAGATGACTCCACCAGTGACTTCAGCTGCAAGTGAAGGAAGCAGAGTGGGGAGGTTTCAGTTTTCAAGAAGATAATCTGTCCCAGTTCCACCTCACCAGGCAGGTCACAGCGGCCAGATCGTTTAACTGGCCATGAAACTCTGCCCTCGAGGTTTGAAGCTCCATTCGCAGCTCTGGGGAAGGATGGGTTTGAAGCTCCATTCGCAGCTCTGGGGAAGGATGGAGCGAGTGAAGACGAGGTAGACATGAGCCTGAAGGAGAATCCCTGGGATTGAGATGTACTGAGAAAATGTGGGGATACCAACTGTGCACCCCACCAGGAGCTCACCTGGAACCCGAGTTTCAGAGCTGTGTCTGCCCAAAGAGTCCTACTAACGTTGGGTGGTAGCTTCCCCACTGGAGCATCTATGTCAGGGGGCAGCACTCTGGCCCGTGGGCCAAATCTATGAATTTTTATTGGCACATAGCATGCTTTTTGGTTAATATACTGCCTGGGTTATTTCTGCACTACAGCAGCAGAGATCAACATTTGCAACAGAAGACTATATGGCCCATACGACCTAAAATATTTACTATGTAGCCATTTACTGGAAAAGTTTGTCAACTTCCTAACCCATGTTATGAGGGAGTTAAATGGATTATTATTCCCCAGAATAGGGTGATAACACCCAGAGTGGCACACAAAATATAGTGGGGATAAAGACAGGAAAAAATCAAGACAGTCCTTCTTACACAGGTTAATGTAAGGACCCAACATAGGTAATGGGTTAGAACCCAATCACATGCTACCTATCAGCCTTGTTTTTATTTCTCTTATTATGCTACAGACAACCTGTTTGGATTCAGGGGAAGTTATTAGAACTTTACATTATACTTATGTCTATCTTATTTCTATATTTTATTATACTTTATAAAATTTTTATATTTTTATTTTATTTATTTTACATTTTATTTTTACGTTCAGCCCTCTGTGTCTATGGGTTTCACATCAACTGCAGATTGAAAACATTTTTTTAAATGGATGGTTTGCACCTGTACTGAACGTGGGAAGACTTGTTCGTTTTGGTCATTATTCCCTAAATAATACAGCATAACTATTTGCATTGTATTAGGTATTATAAGTAGTTTAAAGATTAACCATAGGGGAGGATGTGCATGAGTTATGTGAAAATACTATGCCACTTTACATACAAGACTTAAGCATCCTGGATTTTGGTCTCCTGTGTGTGGGGAAGGGAATCCTGGCATCAATCCACCGTGGATACTGAGAGACAACTACATATTTATATTTATTTTTTAATCTAAAGAATAATGGAATTAAGTTTTGCTAACATCTATTATATTATTACATTCACATATACCTTGTGCATAAATTCTTTATAATCTACTACTATTACTAATAGCTAACACTATTGAGCATTTACTATGTGTGTGTATTCTAAGAACCTTACAGGAATTAACTCACTTAATTATAATAACTTTATAATAGGAAGGTACTATAAGCCCCACTTTATGGATGAGGAAACTATGGCCGAAAAGTTATGTAACTTGTCCACAGTCACAGAGCTCGTGAGTAGCAGATCCCGAGTTTGAAGTTGGCAGGGGATCTGGCCCCTGTGCCCCTCTGCTATGTGTTCTCTCATACACATATATATATTGACTGTATGTGCTCAAAACCTTAAAAAGATCAGTGGGGATATATGGTCACTAGGTGTGGGTGGTCTCAAAGGTGCTGAACTAAGGTTCCTCATTAGCCATACGCTTAGGCAGACCTCTGTGTCTGTGGGACTTTGGACGGGTAAAGACTCACAATTCCTGACCTGTCCTCTTCCTCCCACAGCCCACCCCGAGAGAGCTGCCCTGCTATTCGTGTCCAGTGTTTGCATTGGCCTGGCCCTCACGCTGTGTGCCTTGGTCATCAAAGTGTCCTGCACCAAGGACTTCCGGGAGCTGCATTTGGGGAGGGAGCATCTGGTGCCAGGAAGTGACCAAGCTGAGGAGGACAGTGAGGATGAAGAGGAGGAGGAGGACTCCTCCGACTCAGATTTTCCAGGAGAACTGTCTGGGTTTTGTAGGACTTCATATCCTGTCTACAGTTCCACAGAGGCTGCAGAGCTTGCAGAAAGGATTGAGCGCAGGGAGCAAATCATTCAGGAAATATGGATGAACAGTGGTTTGGACGCCTCACTCCCGAGAAACATGGGCCAGTTCTACTGAAAACCAGATGCATCTTGACGCAATCGCACTTTCTGAAGCGGGAAGGATCCAAAATGCCCCTCCAGTTCTGATTCACTTGTACCTTCTATGAAGGAGAATTTGTCCTGTCATCCAACACTGGTGAGGCCAGGAAGCAATTAAAGGGATGTTTCAAACTGTTTCCAGCACATGCCAAAATAAATTAGCAGGGAAGAAGTCTTTGTTTTCTGTATTTATTTGAATTCATATCTACACATCAACAAATCTGTTCATAACTTAGAAATCACATTAATTGAGCACTTACAATGTCAGGTTCTATTCTGGCTGCTTTACTAAATCATTTAATCTTCACAGCCTTGTGAGATAGTACTGTAACCTTCACTTACAGATACGTAAATAGAAGATGCTTATGTAACCATAAAATATCTACACCTGACAGCAGACATGAGTTCATGAGTGATTTTAACCACTAACATTTAGAATGAGGGTCAGAATAATTTTTCTTAAAAAGATGACAGATATTTTAGGCATATCCTCTTTGGCAGGTCTAGCAACTTTCTGTTGTAGCTGAAAGCAGCCACAGATAATACATAATGAGTGAATGTGGCTGTGTTCTAATAAAACTTTATGAACATTGAAAGTTAAATTTCATTTAATTTTCACATCACATTTTGTCCAACCATTTCAAAATGTAAAAACCATTCTTAAGGACTGAACACAAAAAGGCAGCAGGATGGATCCGGCCTGCAAACTGGTTTTATAAATGAAGTATGCTCTGTAATGCCTAAAATATTTACTTTCTTGCTTTTTACAGAAAAAGTTTGCCAAGTTTGGTTTAGAGTTTAAAACTGCAGAACCTCTGGTGATAAAAGCCCTCAGAGTACTTCAACCAGAGTACCCAGCAGCCCTCTGAGCAAAGTTCACTAGGAGTTAGTTTTCAAATCATTGCAAAAACTGGGTCCTATCCCAAGAGGGGAGGGGTAGGTGAAGGAGCAGAAGAGAAGTTAAGGAAACAGACTCCTGATGAGAGGACTGGTGATGAGGTCCCTGAGATGGCGCCCCCTGGTGAACTGGAGGCTTATATCTGTAGACTAGAGTAAAAATTTTTCTTTTTCGTCCACGTGGAGCTTGCAGTGTAAAAATGACTGAGTTACAGCTCATATGCCTACTACCAGTGAGCGCTCATGGCCTTATCTTCCTTGATCATCACATTAGCCCCATGGAAATATGCAGAGCAGGAAGCTGAGTGCTGCCAGGTTAAGTATTAGGGCCATGTCCCTGGGCCGGAGCGACTCAGGAAATGCAGAGCTGGGCCCTCAGGAACCCCAGCAGTGACAGGAGCAGAGAGCGTGGTTGTCCCATAGACTGTCAGGGAGAAGGGGCTGCCAGCAGAATGCACAGGAGGATGAGTGTGGGGTGTGGACACTCCCTGGATTGGGGAGAAGATCCATGGCATTTTAAAAAATTGAATTGAAATCCACATAACATAAAATTAACCATATGAAAGTGAAAGTTCAGTGGCATTTAATCCCTTCTCAGTGGGATTAACCACCACCTCTATCTAGCTCCAAACATGATCATCATCCCAAAGGAAGCCCCACACCCATCAGCAGTCACTCCCCATTTCCCTACCTGCAGCCCCTGGTAATGACCAATCTGCTGTCTCAGTGAATTTACCTGTTCTGGGTGGTTCGTGTTTATGGGATGACACAATGCACAGTATGTGTCACACCTTATTTGTCCTGTCACTATAGTGTCTTTAGCGTTCATCCACGCTGTAGCGTATGGCAGTACCTCATTCCTTTTTATAGTTAATAATACTCTATTGTGTGGCTTGACCACAGATTTGTTTCCCCAGTCATCAGCTGGTAGCTGTCGGGGTTGTTTCTTTTGGCTAGCATGAATAGTTCTTCTGTAAACATTCCAATGCAGTATTTTAACACCAAAATGCACCACCAGACAGAGCTGGTGTGAACCCCCTGCATCTGCCAATTTCAAAGCCAGCTTCCTCCCCAGATACCCCCAGGGTGGGACGGCAGGGATTGACAGAGAAGTGCCACACAGGCGGGCAGTGGGCGGTCTGGGGGAGACTGGATCCCTCAGTTCCCCATACACAGCATGAGGGATGGGGGAAAATTTAGGGGGTTAGAGGTGATGTGTTTTAAATCTTCTCATTAGAAATCTATTCTAGATCATAGCGGAGAATGAAGTGAATTCCATTGTCCAATTGCTTCATAACAATTCTGTTCTAATCAAAGAGAATCCTTGTCCTTTCATTTCCCTGAGTTCAGCAAGGAGCATTTTGATGTTGTGCCGGGTCCCAGAGCAGCTGTTTCTATTTCCCCAAGTTCCCGAGCACCATCTTCTCTGTCTCTGTGAAAATAAATGCTGTCTGTCTGGTAACTGTCTTCTTGGGGAGTAAAAGCTGAGTCCATGTTGGTCTCAGTCACAATGCTTTTCTTGAATTTCACAATGAATCTTCCCTTATCTGAATTCCCTCACAACCACCAACACACACACACATCCTCCCAGGATCCCTGTGGAGGCAGCTGGGAGGCAGGCCTGCCAAGGCGAGAGTCACTCTTTGGCCTGTGCAAATACAGCGAGTTATTTATTTGCAATATCTGAGCCCAAAAGAAGAATGCCATGTTCTTCTTATGGAAGGAGCCTGAAGGGTCCTGCTGAGATTATGTTTGGCTGGGCACAAAGCCCAGGACGAAAGAACCAAACCAGATTTGGATGAGGGCTTACTGCTGGACCGTGATGGCTGGGAGGAAGCCCCCAGGGGGAGTCTACTCAGGGAGTGCGGGGCGCAGTCAGGCTGCCACATCTTGGCTTTGTGCTTCTCTGGGGGCAGCAGAGCCCCAGCTGTGTCTAAGCTGTAGGGTCCCAGAAGCACTGCGAAGAGGCCAGCCCTCACTGGGAGGTTTGTATGTAACTACCTCGATTACTTGCTGCTAGCATTGATTTCTAATACCTGAGCTGCCTGCTGCAACATTCTATTCTGGATTCACTGGAGCTTGTTAGAGGCTGTGGTGCTCCATAGTGACTAAGGCACCTGCTGTGGCTTCAGGGGAAGCAGTACACACCCAGGGACCACCCAGGCTCCGGGGATCTGCAAGCAGTGCCCCGTTGACCTCAAAAATGGGACAGTGCCTGATGTTGATGCCCGCTTCCCAGGCCAGGCACCCAGCCCTCAGCTGCTGTGTGGGATGGCTGTGGACGGCCCACACCTGTCCTCTTCCGCAGAGGATTGCCCTTCACCACTTTCTCCAGAGAGAACTACCTTAAGGAGCTCCTCTTGCAAGAATCTCCATCTCAGGAAACTGACTTACAGCATCCCTGCAAGGGTCTGTGCACCAGGGGGATATGTCCGTTCTGGTAGAGCACGGTGTGGGCAGCACTACCCACAATCTCAGTGGGAGCAGCAGGGACCCTCCCTAGCACCTGATGGTGTGAGAAGTCAGCCATTCATACACCCAGCATCTACAGCAGGGGTGGCGAACAAGTTCGACTACGCGCTCGGAGATGGCTCCTCAGAGGTCCCTCCTCAGAAGCAGCATAACAAAATCCAAACTTGGCAAAGAGCCACAGTATACAAAATAATAAGAGGCAAAGAGCCGAAATTCATTTTGGCCGGGAGCCGCATGCGGCTCTAGCCGCGTGTTCGCCACTCCTGGAAAGTATAGAAATAGTGTAGGATTTGATACTATAGAGCTCGTGCTTTTGTTTTCCATCCTCCAGGATACTAGAACATTCAGTGCCATTTTCCCAGGCTTACAGTTCTAGTCTGCACGTAAAAAAGCTTCCATAAGCACCCTGTGTAACCTTAACACTGTTTTAGCTTGAAAAGAAAAAAATGGTAGCAGAACAACATAGGATAGCATATTAAAGTTAGAGCACGTTGTTAGGTAAAGTCCTGAAGAAAGAAAAGAGTGTGGGCTGTAGTGAATCAGGGAGGGCTTCCTGGGGGCTCTGGGACTGGAGTTGGGGTTTGAAGAATTGGTCAAAGAAAGTAGGGGAGGACATTTCAATAGGGAGGAACTATGACCAAAAGCATGGTGAAATGCATGTAGGGGGGTGGCGCCTGTGGCTCAAAGGAGTAGGGCACTGGCCCCATATGCTGGAGGTGGTGGGTTCAAACCCAGTCCCGGCCAAAAACTGCCCCCCCCCCCAAAAAAAAAAATGCATGTGGGAAATGAAAAGACTAAGGACTAAGTAAGCCAAAATGGTAAGAGAAAAAAGTAGAGCTATAAGTAAAATAATACATGCTTCAGGACCCTTGAGTGCAGATCTAGGGCTTTTCTCCCTCCCAACTCCTATGACATATTTCAGTTCCACTTGTGAGGATTCTTCATCTCTTTTCCCCTGTTTTGATGACAGTTCTCCTTTGGGTTTCAGGAGTGTAAAAGGCCCCCTGAAGCCTTTGGCTTTGAGCAGGCCACCCGGGAATACACTCTGCAGAGCTTTGGCGAGATGGCTGACTCCTTTAAAGCTGACTACTTCAACATGCCTGTGCACGTAGGTGATGGAGGGCTGGGATAATGTTGGGGCTAGGATCGTAGGTGTTAGTTCTTGATGGTTGTAGTTCACTTGGGTCATTGAAGCCAAGATGTGATGGGCCACAGTCATCTACCCCTGTTCCTTCAGATGGTACCTACAGAACTTGTGGAGAAGGAGTTCTGGCGACTAGTGAATAGCATTGAGGAAGATGTAACTGTTGAGTATGGGGCTGACATCCATTCCAAAGAATTTGGCAGCGGTTTCCCTGTCAGTGATAGTAAACGGCACCTAACCCCTGAGGAGGAGGTAAGTGGATGATTAATGGTTATGTGTCAGCTGTGTGAGCTTAGGCAAGTCATTTAGTATTTAAAAGACTTGATGATGGGGCAGCCCCTGTAGCTCAGTGGGTAGGACGCCAACTACATACACTGAGGCTGGTGGGTTTGAACCCGGCCCAGGCCAGCTAAAACAACAATGACAACTGCAACAAAAAGAAAAAAATAGGCATTGTGGCGGGTGCCTGTAGCCCCAGCTACTTGGGAAGCTGAGGCAAGAGAATTGCTTAAGCCCAAAAGTTTGAGGTTGCTGTGATGCCACGGCACTCTACCCAGGGTGACAGCTTGACACTGAAAAAAAAAAAAAAAAAAAAAAAAGACTTGATTCTGTAAGATGGGCATAACCATGCCTACTTTATGCAGTTGCTATAAGATGTAGATGAAATGCATATAAAGAGTAGAGCCTGATACCTGGCATGTGTAGATATGAGGTGGTAGATTCTTTCACCTCTCTGAGCCCATTTCTTTAGCTATTGAATGGAGATGGCCAGGCACGATGGCTCACACCTATAATCCTAGCACTTTGGGAGGCCAAGGCGGGTAGATTGCTTGAGCTTAGGAGTTTAAGACCAGCCTGAGCAAGAGCGAAACTTGTCTCTACTAAAAATAGAAAAATTAGCTGGACATTGTGGCAAGTGCCGGTAGTCCCAGCTACTTAGGAGGCTGAGGCCAAAAGATTGCTTGAGCCCAAAAGTTTGAGGTTGCTGTGAGCTATGCTGCTGTCTACCCAGGGTGACAGAGTGAGATTCTGTCTGGGGGTTGGGGGGTGGGGTTGGGGGGAACAGAAATAATATCTACCTTGCAAATTTGTTAAAAGAATTCAGTGAGGAAGGCACAATAGTGCATGTCTATTATCCCAGTTATTTGGGCAGCTTAGACAGAAGGGACTCTTAGCCCAGAAGTTCTATACCAGTCTGGGCAACATGGCAAGACTCTGTCTCTAAATTTAAAAAAAAAAAAAAAAAAAAAAAAAAAGAAAGTTTTGAAATAAGTTCAAGCAGGCCTTGCTGTGAGGGAATGGTACAGTTTGGTACACAGCATGGGTTTTTAACTTGCAAGTATCTTGATGGATGGATGTATCTGTAAACCTCCCTGAAGTTGAACCAAATCGAAATTTTTTTGCGGGGGGGTGGAGGGGGGACAGAGTCTCACTATGTCTTCCTCTGTAGAGTGCTATGGCATCACAGCTTACAGTAACCTCTAACTATTGGGCTTAAGCGATTCGCTTGCCTCAGCCTCCCAAGTAGCTGAGACTCCTATACCCAACTTTTTTTTTTTTTTTTTTTTTTTTTTTTTTTAGCTGTCGTTGTTTAGCAGGCCCGGGCCAGGTTCGAACCTGCCAGCCTCAGTGTATGTGGCTGGCACCCTAGCCATTGAGCTACAGGCACTGAACCTGAATTGAAATTTTTTGTGTGTGCATTTTGGTAGTAGGGGGTAGAGAAAACCTATAATATTTCTTAGGTGTTTCAAGAAGGTCTATGACCCCCAAATTAAGATTCCCTAGGCTAATGCAAATGACTTGAGATCTCAGTTCCTTAGCATAACCCTCATCCCCTTTTCACAAAAACCACCTGATAGGAATATGCTACCAGTGGTTGGAACTTGAATGTGATGCCAGTGTTGGAGCAGTCAGTACTTTGCCACATCAATGCTGATATCTCTGGCATGAAGGTTCCCTGGCTCTACGTGGGCATGGTCTTCTCTGCCTTTTGCTGGCATATTGAGGATCACTGGAGTTATTCCATTAACTATCTCCACTGGTGAGTGGGACCCTAAGGAGCCAGGGGGCAGTCAGGGTGGGCTCCCTGTATGACTAAGGTATAACCACTCTGTATGTCCCCTTTCTTCTTATGTAGGGGTGAGCCAAAGACCTGGTATGGGGTACCGTCACTTGCAGCAGAACATTTGGAAGAGGTGATGAAGAAGCTGACACCTGAGCTCTTTGATAGCCAGCCTGACCTCCTGCACCAACTTGTTACCCTCATGAATCCTAACACCCTCATGTCCCATGGTGTGCCGGTGAGTTACCAGGAAACAGGAATAAGGTGGTAGGAATGATTGAGTGACATCCTATATAGTGGTAGTGGTTGTCATCTATCCCTACCCTTTTATTCATTCCTGTTCTATTTTAATTGAGCTGTAGGTTTGATTGCTCTAATAGAGACCCAAAATAATAGTGGTAAGGTACACAATGTGATGGTATACCCTCTGGGCCCTGTTTTTGAGGGTAATACCTTAGGGATGGCTTATTATCACATCCACATTCCACACAGGAAGAGGGAAATAGGGGAAGGGCAGGGGTAGGCAAGTCTTTTAAGGGCACATATCACTTCTATTCATCTCCTATTAGTGAGAACTAGGTCACATGACCATCTAGCTGTAAAGGAAACTCGGCCATTTAATTTTTATTCTGGATGGTCATGTATCACCTATAAATTGGAGGTCATGTTACTGTAAAAGGAGACAAGAATGAATATCAGGGTATAGCTAACAGTCTCTGCCATACTTTGCATACTATTAACTCTTCCTGGAGCAATGGGCAGGTTTTTTCTTACTTATTTAAGAGGTTCAAAGTTAAACCTGGAGTCCTGGGTCATTCTCTGTGTACTTCTCCCTACCTTACTGAACAAGGGTGTCCAACCTTTTTTCTTCCATGCATTGGAAGAATAAGAGTTGTCTTAGGCCATACCTTAAATACACAAACACTAGGGAAAGCTGATTAGTAAAACAGAAGGTCCATACTTAATTTTCGTAATATCAGACAACATAGATAAGCAAAAAGAGTCCTCACTAAGTCAGCATGTAGCCTATGGGCCACAGGTTGGATGCTTCTGTTATAGACTGTTTTGCTGGGTATGCAGCTTTGCTTAATATGAGGAACTTTATGTTCCTAGGAATTTCTAGTATTGATTAGCTTCAGCCCCTTTTCTAGTGTGGATCTTAAAACTTTCTGATCAGCAGTCCTACGGAAACAGCAATTAGTAGATTTCCCCATCTTTGCTTTAAATCTTACTCTGTGCTACTTACTCTTCGTGCTTACTCCTTTCTACCCCTTCTAGCTTGGCCAAATCAGTACTTACTCTAATGCATGGGATAGTCAGTAAACAGTATACTGAATTTTCTCTTTGAGATACCCTTGGACATCTGTATAGTAGGGCTTTGGACTAAGTGGTTCTCACCCAAATTTCTTCTTGCTTTCACCTTGTTTTTATGTACTGTATACTCTAATTTTTTTTAAATATACATTTTAGTGATATTTAACCAAGGATTCAGGTATCTAGGGTTTTAGACAGAGGGATGCATCCTACAGTTCAGGCAGTCTTTCTCCACTCAAGGGGGGGCTATCCTTTTCTCTCTCCACCTCACCCCATTTAAGGATTTCTAGACTTGAAATGATCGAAGATCCTTCTACTTCTGCTTCTCAAGTAGGTATTGGGCCTGACTTCTGACTTTACTCAGACTTCACTTTTCCTGACCTGACAAGCATTAGTTCTTGTCTGTAATGCCTGGGAAAACTGTTAGAGTAGAAGATTCTCTTAAGGATTTGAGCAGCTAAGATGCATGTGTGCACACACGTGCATGCATATGCACAGAGGGTGCCCCAAAAATGTGTATACATTTTAAGAAAGGAGAAAACTGTATTAAAATTATAGTATTCGATAAATACCAATAACAGAAGATGAATACAAGTCTCATTTGAGCACCCTTTCTAATTGCAGAAGTCATACATGACTCGAGTATTACAATTTTAAAATAGTTTTCTCCTTTCTTAAAATATATATACATTTTTTTGGCACCATGTATGCATGTAGGTATGTTGGTCATGGAGCTGTTCAATCCTTTTTGTGTGTGTGTGTGTGTGTGTGAGATAGAATCTCACTCTGTCATCCTGGGTAAAGTGCCATGTTATCATAGTTCACAGCAACCTCAAACTCCTGGGCTAAAGTGATCCTCTTACCTCAGCCTCCCGTGTAGCTAGGACTATAGGCATGCACCACTATACATGGCTAATTTTTCTATTTTTAGTAGAGATGGGGTCTCGCTTTTGCTCAGGGTCCTTACCTCTTTTTTAAAAAACTTTATTATAGATTCTTAAACATGTGCCTTTTGCTTCCATCTCCACAGCATTTCTCCTGGTTATGGCTCACCAGCTTCCCTGGCCAGCTGCTCAGCCTTCTGCCCTACCCTTTTCTTCCTATAGGTCATTCCCAGTATCTCTAGGCCCTTTGGACTTGGCAGTATCCCCTCAGTCTGAGGCATCTGTGATTTTCATGTTCTCATGCTGGCAGCCTGTAGTTTAGCCAGCTGGAGCTCTCTCCAGAGCTATCTTTAGCCTCCTGTTCCCCCTTCTCCCTCCATCCTTCCCCTTTGGTGGGAGAAGTCCATTTCTTTTTATAGAGCTATAATGTATTATATCCATTAAAAAAGAAGGATGCCTCTTGCCCCCCCCCCCCCCCAAACCCAAAAAAAAAAAAACAAAAAAAAACACACAAAAAAAAAAAAATTTTTAAAAAATTTTTTTTTTTTTTTTAAAATATTTAAAAAAAAAAAAAAATTTTTATTTTTATAAAAAATAATTTATTT